>JAOVYW010000613.1:28500-47916 GCA_025775045.1 Hiodon tergisus | reverse complement strand
GACTGTTTTAAACGAACGCTGCATTAACAACTCAAAGCACACTGGAACTGACTTCTTTTGTGTGCGCAAAGTTCTCACAACCCCCCTATAAAAACGAAGTGACTCTGGAATTAACTTCACACTTAGAATTATGAATTTTCATAAATTTTATACAACATGTTAAATTATTTATTTTGACTGAAGTTCCTCGTGGTTCCTCATAATGCAGCACAGTATTGAGCATATAGCCTATACAGGCTCCTGTCAATGTGGCTGGTACGGTGTGTTTTAATAGGGCACATAATTGTATGATTAAAGCTGATCCAATGGCAGTTTACCTTGGATAAGTGTCTTTTTTTTGTTTAATCAGTGAAATTCTTTTCAAACTGATTGATGGGGATTTCAATTCTGAGCACTGGTGCATTGGGGAGTGACGGAAGCAAATGCAGAGATACAGAGAGCTGTTCGGGGAGCTTGTTTGCCTCCCTGTTGATTAAATTGTGCTTGCGTTACAAAATACTCAGATTGCCTAACAGCTAAGTGCATACAACACGTATAATTGACTTGTCAAGACATCAAGTGCTTTAATTTAATCTTTCTTCCCATTTGATTCCAAACTGGTTTAATTCCAAGTCTGTGATGTTATAGGGGTGTTTATTTGCCTTCTTTACACAGACACTAAACATGCTTATTCAGTCTAGTGTTCGATTTCAGCACTTTTATGCAGAACGACATCCTGTGCCCAAGTTTTCTTTACTTTTGAAAATTGCTAGAAGCAAACATTTAAATGTGTTAGTGTTTCCCTTCCCTTCCTCAAACTATGTGAAAGATTGTTGCATTACAGTGCGTATATGAATATTAGATGAATAGAGATGAGTTCATCATGGGGAACACCTGGGGGAAAAATACTGTAGGAAATGTGTTTTAACCGCACATACTGTGTAGTCTAAGACCATTTTCTTTAGTTCAAGTAAGTTACAGTGGCTGCTTCTTCAGGTCAAGTATGACTGAGAATGCCCGGCGGTATATTGCATGTACCCTGGATAATTTATAATTCCACTCTGTTCCATACCGGATGTAAGTAGATATTCTACTGCTTTAAGTCTGTACTCATTTCATTGATAGATCTTCACTGAGTTACCCTACAGGAAATCTGACAATTTATTAGTAAAAGCTTCTGTTTAATGTCATATCATAATTGAGTATCATTCCTTAAAATGATCCAAACCAGACATTAGCAATTCAAAAGGCTTATATTGATACTTTATATTTTAAAAAGTGGTTACAGCATATAGTAATTTTTGTATTGCTTATTTTCCATGTGTTCATGCACCAGTGCTAGACTATGACATAGAATAGTTTATATTAGAAGATTAATATTTTATCACCACAAAAGCTTACATCTGTTTAAATATGTATTGTAATTGTATATTACAATGAAAGACGAGACCACTTCAGTCAATGTTGTATCAGCATGCCTGTACAAAACGGTTTGTTCTCATTGCCTCTGATCACCTTTGACTATACAGCTATGTAGGTAAAAGAGGTAGATATTCAAAAATGTTTTTGTTTTTTAACCGACATTTACCTGCATTTCGTTCTCATCAAACATGTATTCTGAAATACTGACTATATGTGAATATTAGCTGAAGTAATCGAAAATATATATGTACGTGCCTTGATTTTAGCAACCTCTTTTATCAAATATTAATCATGCAAACTTTGGACTGCAGATGGGTGTAAAACAATCAAAATATATGATTGAATTTCTTACACACTATAACTTACACACTAGTACTGTTATAATGGTGGGACAACTGGCTGAACTTGAACTTGAGCTGCCGTATTCTCAGTTAGCTCATTTTTACTGTGTTGGTGTGGAGGACTGAACAACATTCAGCTGCTTGGTTTTGTGAGTGAAACTCACTTGTTAAATTAATTGCGTTTTGTACTGTATATGTTTTGTTTTAATATTGTGAGATAAAATGTCCAGTTACTGTAAGTAGCTATGGCATATATTGACAATGTGAGTAGGAGCTGAAATATAACAAAGTGCTGCTTCTTTTTTCAACAGTTTAATGTCATATGTTTTGAGCCTGCAGCCCTCTGGTCAAGTTTCCAGTTAGCTGCAGCTCCACTGCGTTGCTTAATGTAGTATGAGTATCTGGATACCAGTGCTGCAGTGTCTTGAAATTGGGGCACATCCTTTTGGGAGAACAACAGACAAATTCCCCCCGGTCATGAGATGAACAGCTGTTCTCCTCACTGAACCATATAATCCACCAGCTAAAATAACACAGTTTCTTGTCGATGGTGACTTAAAAAGCGACAAATAAACTTTATATTCTCTGTAAAGACATTGCAACCCGGCATAGTAACGAGGAACTAAAAACAAATGCTTTGATAGTACACCATGGCTATTTTGAATGTTAAAACGTGAAAGCCTGCTAGTTACCTTTTTGATGTACCATTTGCATGGCACAAGGAGCATGCTTTAACAAGAATATGAAGTTGCAATTTATTTTTATACTGGCTCAGTAAAGGATGCAGGCTTAAGTCCCGGACAAGATATGGTTCCGCGCCAAAGATTCCAGGCTTATATTTCATATATGGGCAAAAACTCAAGTGTAGTCTATTAAAAGGGACAGCCTAGTCCTCAGCCATCTTCCCTTCACTCGACTGATGTGAAATTACCATTTCACAGCAGTAGGGATTTTAGGTTAAAACCAGACAGATGCAGCTATTGAGCAAATTATTTTAACTCAGTATTACAGCCCGTTGACTTGGGACCCTTTGAAGCTTTGAAATCCTCTTCAAAAAGTGAAGGAAAGGTACAACTCTATTAAAATGCAATTTAACATGCTTTACCTTGTATAGAGACAGGAGAATTCCAATCTTGTGGCAACACACACAAATATGTATCTTGGCTCTGTGAAAGGATGTGTTATAAAAGGAAATGTCTCGCATGTCAAGCTTCAGCAGGAGGCCCTGTGTATTGTGCTGGTTAAATATTGGTTAGAAATATGGTACGGGAAGTTGTCTTTAGGTAAAATTATTTTTCTATAATCGTAGAAAATTGCTCAGTGGCTCATGTAAAATTTATGATTTTAGTGATACCGTTGTAATGGCCAGACATCCTCCCACTGTCTTTGGTATTCTTTTGGATAAATGAAGCATTAGTTCCAGTAAAGAATGATACTCTTTCATGTTAATTAATATTTTGCAATAAAACGAAAAACTGAATAAATTTACAATAAAATAAGGTAAAGTTTTAGGCACATGTAAAACAATTCCGTTATGCAAAAAAGAATGAAATGAAAAGTTTCTATATAAAAATTAAATATCTGTTGCATAACCCCTTGTACTTCTTTTTGAAAATGAATGTAAAACGTTTTCTACTTTTTTCGTTTTCACACTCATGCAGAAGACAAAAAATAAACATCAAAGACTACATTTATGTAAAAAGGTTAGGGTACATAAGACTTTTACACTGTACCTTCAATGGTTTCAACCACAACTTTGTCATCGTCGTCATAACAAGAATATAAATAATTATAGTAGGAGTAGTTGTAATTGTCTTATTTAAAGATATGGCTAGCAATTTTTGTATATTTAAAAATATATATATTTTATGGATAGTTTTATAAGTAGACTTCTGAGACAAAAACACTGCCATGGGCTTGCATTTGTTAAAATTAAGAAACAATTATATTTTCACTCATAATGTTATAATTAGTCATAATTAAAGAACAGACAGAGAAAGAAGATAAATAAACTGTAAAATTATAATTACTCAGCCACTGTCATCCTAGCTACTGCACATTATTTCAATCCAATCAATACACACCATTCTGACACAGTTAATTTTTGTTTTGCACTGACTTTGTGATGGGTAGACTGACAGGGAAGAGGAACCAGTGCGGATGGACATAAAAATTGGAAACAGGCAGGGGTCGATGCTGGCAAACAGGAGTGTCCAAGAAAATCCGTGAGTCGTGGTCGATGAGGCAGGCAAAGGGTCACAAGGAAGGAGAGAGACAAGACTAAGCCCTGAATGGAAGTGTCTGAGGGGTTTATAAGCAGTGGAGAGGGAAGCAGGATAGCAGTGGTGGAGATGCTGAACGGACAGAGGGTAGGAAGAGGACAGGGCGAACAAGTGCACATGGTGTTGTGGAACGCTAATTGAATAATAGGACATGAAACTGAGGAAGGGTGAAGCAATTAGAACTCAGGGGATGTTGATCTCTGGTAGCAGACTGAGGAAGTGTGGGGTGTAGCTGTGACAGTCTTTCCCTTTAAGTTCTGAACTGTCATCCTTTTCACTGTTTGATTTTCTCATCTTAAAGTAATCCAATCTTTCCTTCAAGCTGGAATTATTTTTCTCAGTGATTGCGGTCACTAAAAGCTATTCTTCTTCACTGCTGTCAGGCATTCTTGTTTAATATATGTCCACCTACTGATGTAGCTATGTTACTGTGTTTCGTGCTTGATGCCGGAATACTCGTTGTCTAAATATAGCATTTACAGAGGATTATATCAGAGTTTACGCATTTGTGAATTACCGAGGTATGCAAGGGGCCACGCATTAGGCCACTGAAGAAACCTCCATCATAATAGAGAAGCTGAGCATGTGCTGTTTCCAGGCAAGGTGACACATGGTGCATTTAAATCCCTCTGAAAGACCTTGACAGATGGCGTTCGAACTGTGCAAGTGGTCAGGGTACCCTGAAGAAGTGTGTTTATTTGAAACATAATGTGTTTTTACAGGGGTGTTAGTCCTTTAGTCATCAAGGTGCAGCGTCACATCCACATCTTCACTGTCTCAGGTGTCAGTGGGGCCTTATGTAAGGGACTGACACAAATAATGGCACTGAACAGACTGTAAAGAATGGACCTCAGATTACAAAATGTAATTTTTAGTTTGAGATTTGGTGTAATAGCTGGAAGAAAACAAATAGAATGGGCTGGAGGTCAGAAAGGCCAAGATCTTTATCAAGAAAATATACGATTGGGGGACCTTCGGTGATGCGAAAGGCACTTGTGTTTTGGGGAATTTAGTAGTTTGGAAGAAACATTACTGCCCATATCTGCCCAAAAAGTTTTACTGGATAGTTTTTGGAATAGTTTACTATTAATAACGTTGTTCTGGAATAAAAAATAAATAAAATAACACCTCTTAATTTAGTGAGGAAAGTTTGAGCTTGAGACAGTGTAGCTAAAACCCAGGGTGAGCTACTTGATATAGCAGTATCTCTTTAGTTATGCCATGTTTCAGGAAAACATTTCACTGAAAAAGCACCTTTGTCATTTAAAGGGCTGTGCCACGCGTCCGTCTCGAGTACACGCATGGGAGAGGTCCGGGCACGCCCATCAGCACCGGCTGAGGATCAGACTAATTACAAACAGTATTTAACGACCTGTGATCCCTCAGTAGGTGCTGGAGTTGGTAGAGGAGCCGGGCGAGAAAACGGCCGGCAAAGCAACAAACGAAAAGGCGGAAGAACGAGTCGACTCGGGCGAAGTGAATGCCGACATTTAGTTTCTGTTTAAGTTTAGTCATAGCGGTATTTTGTTTAGTTTGTTATTTTAGTTTATTGTGTTTGGGGTGAACCCGTGAGGGGAAGCTCTGAAGAGCGCTTATTGTTTATTTTCTGTGTACTTAAATAAAGCCGGCAAGAAGCCGGAGAACCTGAAAGTGTCTGTACCGATTATTCCCGAACCAAGCACGTCGGTGCTACAAGGGCATACAAGCAATTTTACACCCTATGTTTCGTGGCTCTTCATTTTCTTCATTAGTATTTTTAAAATGATCAGTTGCATTTTCTGCTAAGCTTATTTCAGCACAGAGCAGACTAAGGCATCTCAGTGACCACCAGCTCCACAGCCAGGAGCAAACCAGCAGCTTTAGGAAGAAATGTGTCTGCAACGTTTGTAAATAATAGCAAAAAGACAGTTTCTCGCTGGGTTGTTTGGGTTGTAGATTAAAGAAAATGTCGGCATAGAAGGAAGATTTTGGTGGCTAATGCATCTTTGGAATTGTAAGATTGCTACATAAAGAAGTATTATGGAACTAATACACATGGCATAACTACAAATAGTATAACGACAGGGGTGGTACGAGATTGTAGCTGCTTCCAGTAAGGCCTGCTTTGTAACACCAGCTGCAATCCAATTTTAGAAGTTCCCTAAAAATCCTGATTTGTATATTTTATGCCAGAGAGGACTGATTATGTGAAATGCATGTACAGGAAAAAATTAAGTGGAAATTGCAGAGATAAAGACCAGGGAAATACTGAAAGCCTGGGGCTATACTCTGTGACAAGGGCGTGTGTAAGCCAGCAGTAGCTAAAAACCCTGCTGGACCACATGGTGTGTTAATAGTCTTTGTGTATTTTGTAGATTAGAATTTGAATGTTTTGTACTTTTTAAAAATGTATTAACAGAAACTCTTCTTTAAGCTGCATTTAAGGAATTTGATATTTAAATAGAATGCAAGAACATAAGGCTTAGATGGTGTTTCGAATGATACAAAGCATGTAATGTATGATTTTATAAAGAAAAAATGGAAAGTCCACAAGATAAACGAGCAGTTTTGTCATCACATATCAGAGGCGCAAAATTGAATGGTTGAAATTAATAATTTAATTGAAACTGTGAGGTTCTTTCCTGGCCAGCAGAAAAATGGCTACATCTAGTTATTTCCAGGAGTTCTCTTGATTGCCTTGATTTTTTTTTTGTTGTAGTTCTTTTTCTTTATTCCTTCTGTAAAGTTCAGTCTGTTAAGTGCATTGTGAGAGCTATCTGTAAAAATGTTCTGTCAAAACAAAACAAAACATGGATTTAGTGATTGTTATGTAGTCAACTACTGTCCCTTCATTGAGTTGGCTTTAAAAAATCCGACCTACTATTCACCTGTATTTTTTATGCACAATTGGTTTGTTTTTACAGTAGAAAATTGCATAAATTCTCTTAGAATTTTAGGGAACCACAAGTCTAAAATTATCCGCAGAACTCGATATACAGTATATCATAATTTTAACAATTTACAAAGTACCATAGTAACAATGAACCATGGTGATTGTTAAATGTTATTCTTAATATAATCTCTATATTAAGAGATTATATGAGGGCAGACAGCTTATTAAAATACCAAACACAAGATGCTTAATTAAATAAATATTCTGTCTTACTCATTAAAAAAATGCAATGTTAGCATGTTCACATAATTGAAATGAAAGAATAAATATTGCTGTAAAACTAATAGCCGTGGCAGAGAATAGCTTGTACTGTCCACTTTCATCCATTTCTATGAGGTGAAATGATTTCCCGCATATATGTAAAATCCTGAGCCCTGATGCATGAGATAGGCGACCCTGAAGTCAACAGGTGACACCAAATGCGGTTTGGTTTGAGGTTTCGTAAGGTGTTTTCCACCTATAAAGAAAGCTTCTTTATGGCACAATGGCATATGCTTAAACACTCCATATCAAAAATAATTACTTACTACAAATGCAAACATTTATCAAAAAGCAAGAAACTGAAGTTTATTACGCTGGCTTGGGAATTTACACTGTTCCCCTATCAGCAACTCTCGAGGCTGGGACCTAATCAAGACTTTGGCAACCCGTTATTTGCATTTTGCATAACTAATCTTGTTTTCTTTGTTTCCCTCTAGGTATCCCTTTCCCTCTACTCATAAAAAAAAGAAAAGTCTTTCAAATAGTTATGCAATGTGCGATTAGTGGGTTAGCGGGCTAAAGTTTTGTTTTTTTCCCAACCTTAGAGTTATTATTCTGCACACAATTAATGGCTTGTCACATACACTGAAATTGTGACAATTCCAAAATGACCTGTCTTCTACAAATGCAGGTGTTTTTTTTTTGTTTTTTTTTATAGCAGAACCATCACACCGGTATTTAATGGAGTCTTTCCTGATTAGGGAGAATCAAACCTGCTTAAACAAAAGCACAATCAATCAATCGGATAATTAAACAAAAAATCCATAGAATACAGTTAGACATCCATTTACCACTATACACATTTCCAATCAATCAGTTTGTCTATAATTTGAATTGCCAATATCTCCCCTACCATAGTAACAGGAACAGTACACCAATCAGTCAGACAATTGTGCTGTCAAACAATAACCCAACAACTAATTATAGTAAGTTCCAGAGATTGTGGACAGGAGAAATCTTAAATCTTCTGAGGAAAAATTGCACACTCTGCCTCAGAAGTACGCTCACAAAGAGCAAGTACTTATTAGATCAACCCCAAGTGTAAAAACCAAGGACGTAAAAAAAAAAAAGTACTATCTGTTTCAATAAATAAACCATTATGTCAATATTTTAAAATATATCTATGCCCCTCCTTATGACATCTTCCACATCTCTTCTACCATGCAGACGGACAATATAGTATTCAAACAAGTCAAAATACTATGAACTTTTCATCATTTCAATGAAAAAAGCATTAAAGTGACAAATAGTGATTACATAGAATGACCACACATAATACATACTCCGGTTTAAAAAAAACTTTAATTACACTGTAATTACACAGTGTACAGTTGTAATGTTGTGGTTCATGCGCATACCTAGAGCTTGCTATTGTAGGGGCAAAGTTTCAAGTATCTGTGGTTTCCTTTTCTTTTGACCTATCAATGTCAAATTTTATACACGTTTTGCTATACTCAATTTCATTGGCTCGCCATTTAGCCGTCTCTTGACACAACACATTTTCTCTTCGCAATTTAATTATTGCTTTGTCCAAAGAGTATACGTTCCAAATTTGGTGTCAATCAGTTCATGAGAAGAAGAATGTTAAAAGTTATTAATGAAATTCAAAATGGCTGAAAATGCATCATGACTTTAATGGTCCAAGAGACTTTTTTCTTGTGAGGAGGATATTTGGTTTGGTGACTCTGGGTCAAACCATCCAGGAGTCGATTAAGTGCTTGTTACAGTGCCCCCGTGTGACCAATTAGGTCCACATTCCATTGCTTTCACGCATAAGTTCATGCATACCTGACATACCTACCACAATTAGTAAGATTGCCATGAATGATATAGGTTTTATAAGCTTTCAAAGAGCAGACGAAATAATAATAAATGTAGATATTAACAGCAATGAATCGGGCTCAAGCCATGTATGCAATTTCCTGCAATGCGAACAATGTCAGGCTCAGCACAGGTTTTCAGCTTGATTCCCTTGGTGCCCATGACCGGTATCAGGTGGTTTGAGCAAAGCAACTCAGAGATATTATCATGCCATAGAGACTCTCGTTAGCTTAAATTGGACATCTTTGTCAAATCTTGTGTTAAAGTTACAGTTTCTTTGTTTTGAGATATCATAATCTACAGTATTAAAAGCCAATATGCAACCTGCATAGTGATATCGGCCATAGTGATAAGTGCTGGAAAGCTTTCACAGGGTTGTTGGAAGGGGTTCAGGTCCTCCTTTACCATACTTCAATATCATAGTGGTTTGTGGTGAAAGAATGGTTAGTGTGATAGACAAGTTTGCTTATCTTTCCAGCATGAGAAAAGTCATATTCACACAAAATATGCTTTAATATTCTGTCCTCACAAATTCACTATTTATTGTAATTGGCGTTTGAATGTATTAGTGCTTTGATGCCTATTTGACTTGAATTCTGCTTTGGTATTTGATGGGCTAAATTGGAATCAAATTTGAAAACTGATGGAAACATTCTATCATACATCTTATGCCTTCAAAGCAAAGTCTTATGAGGCAGCATTTATAATAACAAAATGGGGACGGTTCCTTGTTTTCACTTATTCATGTCCCAGGGTTTTCTGTGTGAGTTGGTCAACAGTGTCTGGATAGGAGAGAGATTAGGAGAAATTAGGGGAGATTTTTATTAGTGAAGATGTTTTCATGGTTTTGAAGATTAATACATTTTGTTAATGAATATGGCACGTGGCTCAGAGCCCTCTGGGACATGCTCAGGCAGCCGAGCTGCGGGGCCCCTTGTTGGGGCACCTAAGTGTAGTTTTGTTGATGACATCACACTCAGGTGCATGCAAATAAATACTTTTTAAAAGAGTGCCTGCAGTGCTGGAAAAGGGAGAATGATTTAGATTGTGACAAGGATGATGTAGCACCACCTTCATGGCCACGTGTCCTATTCCTATTCACCCTCTCTGTACGCTGATAGTTAAATACTGCTGTGGTCACTCACAAAATCTCAATTCTCAAACTATTTAACATTTTAGTTCAAATTACCATCTCCCACCATTCTCTCTCTCTCTCTCGCTCTTTCTCTCTGATCTGTACGTTTAAAGGCAGAATTCTTTTTTTTCTTTCTCAAAGGCGTGTTTGAGTTATATTTCTGTTCAGTTTATTTACATTATGCTGAATAAAACGCGTCTATGAGACCTCCGTATCCCTGCCTCGGCCTACTCTCAGTCTCTGTTTTTGCTCTTACACACAAGCTGTGTAATGTTTAGTACCAACATTCACTATTAATGGCTTTCACCTGTGAAAATATTCAGTCCAGTAACAACATTTTTCCTTGTAACATCCATAAACTTCTGGTGTGAATTTAGTGGATATTTTCATAACAAGGTTTTGTAGAGTTGTTTGGATCAGCCGATCTTTAAGATCCTAACTCATTAATCAAGCCACCCTCTTATTTTTAGTACTTGCCGGTTTCTAGAGAGCGGTCTTCTGAGAAAGCTCTGTCTTGTCTGAATTGCATTATTGAGAAATGCACAGTTTCTTCATCTGTGTTAGTGCAAAGTAAGGCCATACATATTGTGTAATGCATGCAAACCGTCTGAAATAAATCACAGGCAAATGTCCCATTTGTTCAGACTTGTTTGTAAAATGTGCTGCTGTAACGAATAAACCAGACACCTTACTATAAACAGATAAGTGTAGACATAACACTGCCTAGCTTTAAATAGCCATGCAAAATGTCTCATAATCTTTTGTTCATTGACATGCAATTATTTCCCCATCTGTTGGCTAAAAAAATGTTTGTATTTCATGCTGAGCATTTCCCTTTTTTTCTACTCATTAAGTTTTAAATAAAAAATAAATAAATGCAGGGATTAGGCCTAGCTTTGCAGCTTCAGAAAATTGTGTTCAAAGTGCAAAGGCAATCAATAAATCAGCCTGGGGTGAGGGGTGTCATGTTTGTGTTTCACTTATGGCAAATAAAAGCCAATTACAGGTGGTAAGACTGGAAAGCTGGTCGGTAAAATTAATTCAATGTGTTTTTTTTTTCTTCTCTCCTTTGAAGAGAAATCCTTGAAAAAAAAAAAAAAAAACAGTGTTTATGCAAACTAAAAGGCAAGGAGTACTAAAATACTCTAGTGTCTGTGTGGTGGCCTATTAAACATGGTGTGCTTTTGATTTCAGAGACTTTTCTGTCACGGCTGCCAAATAATGAATAATTTATTTTAAATTAATACCTAGTCTTTGTAGAATAACTACCAGCATTTGTAAAAAAATAAGTAGACGCCCATGTCTGTTATATAGAGACTGATTGCTTGGTAAAAGAATAGTTAGATGTCCGTGTGAGTTATTTACTTGCTAGTTTAAAAAAAAACTTCATGGCTGCCACTGATTTGTTGTATATAACCATGAATAGCAAATGCAATACATTATACTCATCATATCAGTCATGTAAACCAAGTAGCATATATTTTAAATAATTTGCAGATATAAAATAATGTTTATGTATAGTACACAACACAAAATTGGAAACTTTGATGTTGCAGATATGTAGAATATATTTAAAAATTGTATATTTGAAAGAGGGACTTGGTTTGACCCATTTTTCTGGCCCAGGGCTTCATTTGTAACATTACATAAATTTATTTTAAAGAATAGTTTCTTGTAACAGACAATTTTGAAATGGATTGTGCTTCACTCACAAATAAAATTGGATTGAGCCACTGGAAAACATTTAGCTGTCTCCATCTATAAATTGTCTCTCATAGTACCAGTGTTTGCTCAGTACCGGTGACAAGCAGAATACTTTTGTGTTCCCAAAATAAAATAATAAAATTTCAAGCAAATGTACAGCACAGCAGCATATTTGCCTGTAAATACCCATGTGCAATTTCTGAATATAATGTTATTTTGCCTTTATTTTATGTAACGCTTATGAATGATTGAAAAGGGCTCTAATACTAATGCCAAGGAGCAGGTGCCGGAGTCCATTAACATATCAAATTCAAATGCATGAATCATTTTTAAAGTTAATCCCACATAGTATGCTACTATCCAGGTTCAATTTGTGCCCCTTATTGTTTTTTAGAATAAATCCTCTTAATTAAAGCTACTGATGGACAAGTGACTGAGCCTTCCACTCAGTCTGCTTTTGTGACATAATATCCTTCCGTCAAGGTAAAAATTGTGTGACGCAGTGGCATTTATTATCTAGCATTCTCATGACTCATGACTACAGTGATACGAATATTCTAGGGGCTAGGGGATGACTCTTTTTTCTAAAATAGAACATACATTTATGCTTGAATTTATTCCAGTGATGTAAGGTTTACCCACAATTCTGTATATATTTGCCTTAAGGGATAAACAACTGAAATGTGCCTTTGAACAGCTTTCTTCTGCTGGCTAATCCTAAATAATGTGATTAATGTGACTGTGTATCTATAATAATATCAGAGGGAATTTTTAGGAACTACGCGTATTTAATGAGGAGTCTATAGTAGTGGAGCTATGAACAGGACACCGTTTTTGTTCTTAAAGGATTTCTTTTTTTAATGCTGTAAATGTCGGGTTTTGTTTCAGCACATGCTTAATTACAGCATTGATGCCAAAAGTGGGATTTTTGCATTTGTATCGAAGTGGCTATATTTGGTGTGTAATTTTGTGTGTGTATGTCTGTCTGTTGTGTCAGAATATTCAGTTCATGAAGTTTTATATCAGGTTTTTAGCTTCAAATTAGGGAACTTTATGTTAGGAAAATTAGTTGTTTTTTCACCCCTAATAAAATACATATCCAGCCTTTTATTGGGTACTCATGAACAATTAGGTCAGTTATGTACATTAGTTATGAAATAGAATGTGAGGTGATGGTTCTAATTTCAGTTTTGCTGTATCTTGCTAACCAAGTAATTGTTGAATTTTTCTTCTCCATTCAGTTCCTCCAAAAATCATCAATTTTTCGAAGGACATAGCTGTAAATGAAGGCTCCAACGTCACCCTCATGTGTTTTGCAAATGGGAAGCCAGAACCAACAGTCACCTGGAAACTTCTGTCTCCAAATGGTAAGAAATGCATTTCTTGTGTTTTAATTTAATTTAAATGTTTTTTAAATTTTCTTTAGGGTATCGGAATTTTAATTTGAAATCAGGTAAAATTAATCAATTATAGGGCAATATTTAATTATGTTCAATAATGCATACATATAAATAATGTATGGTAGATGTATGCAGTATGTTTATGGTTTCCATAGATGTAAAAAACTAAACATTGTTCTGTATTTAAGAAAACTAGTTGTACAGTAGTTACAAAACAGTTGGACAATAGTAGCTGAAATGAAAACAAAGTTTAGAATAGTTTATGTGAAGTTATTTTAAGATGTTTACATTTTTGATGTTTGAATTTGCTGGTTATGTACTGTCACAATGGCTCAGCGGTCAGGGTCCCCGGGTTTGAATACGACTCGGTCCGTGTGGAGTTTTCAGGTTCTTCCTGTGTTTGGTTTCTGATATGCAATATCTAATGGGAATATGGTTACCTATCAGAAAAAAAAACAATACTTTTTAGTGTTACTTGGGTAATGTAGTTTTTTCAGGGTCAGCAACGTTATACTTCTCTTCCTTAAATATGCAATTTACAAATCTCGATTATGCCCCGTGTTTAACCAATCCTATACATTTTCAATCCATGCTTCACTTGATCAGGAGCAGTCTCCCAGTCATTTTTTTAAAAGGCAAAAGCTGGGAGACATTATTCTGTGAACCTGGAGTTTTTAGGCTTTTTAGGCTTTTTAATGTTATTACATAGATCTCATTAATTTGATAGGGATGTGACTGTCCCTATTGTAGAAGATAAATTGAGGGAGCTTGGATAGTCTTATATTTGCTTACATAAATGGCTTCTGTCAGGGAGGACAAAATTGTACAGCATTTTTTGTAATAAGGTCTGCCACTCTGACACACCTCGCGCATTGAATTTACTTAATAATAAGTTAAAAGAGAATACAAACACATAAATACACACAATTACACTTCTACACAAGCATAACTCTATGAACCTAATGCCTATATTCCACTGTCAGTGTGGATCAGGATGCAGAGGGATTATTCTTATGCACATCCGGACGTCATGTAAGACAAAGCGATGCTGTATATCTAATGATGTTAAAAAATGATGTTTTTTCTTTCTATTTTGACGTCGCTTTTATGTATACCACTTTGTTCTTGCTTGCATACATTTAATCTGCTTTTGCCCACAGTTTGCGGAATACTTTCTGCCCTGGCGGTTTTTGTTTACGGTTCATTTCAATACAGTGGATGGCTTGAAGATGGAGCTAATGAGACGCAAGGCTTTGAATCCGCATGGGAAAACCAGTTAAACCATGCCGGTGTTTTGCAAGAGTGCCCATGCTTATGTCCCAGTGCAATGATATAAACAAAAAGGGTACAAAGGAAGGACTGAGATCTTATGGGAAAGGGCCTTTCCCATAGTATTTGCCATTTAATACTGTAAATTCAATGTTACAAAATTTATATTTGATAGTGAATCAAAAATAAGCATGGTTTTTATTGAAAGAAAAAGGCTACATTTCATTCACCAGGCATGTGATGTTTTTTTTCCAGGAAGATTCAGTAAAACATATTGCTTATTGCTGATATTTTTTATTAAAAATGAATGTACTAAGACTTATCTTGTAGGGCCTTCAAAACTCAACATTCACAAATTCATTCTGGATAAGTAGATAACATTTCTGTGTTGTGTTACATTCTCTAAACACCTTGATTTTACATATCCTTTGTCATTTTTATTTCCTCAAGAGGCAGCTGCTTTTCAGGAGTAATCCACTGAGAGATTGCCAAGAAGAGGGATGTCGACTTGCAGTCTCAATGGGCTGAGAGCTCTGATAGCTGAGACAAATGTCTGTAGGATTGGTTAGCTGTTTAATGGAGTGTAGAAATTAGCATGGTTTAATGGCCTGGCGCATTACAACTAAGCAGGGAGCGCCCTACCTTCTGCCGTCAGTTCTGGCAACGTAGAAACAAAACTGATTGACTGTGGAGCATGGTTTTGGGATTGGGCCTTTGAAGTTGAAATAGTTTGAAATAATATGCAAAACATTAGTAAACACACATTCAGAGTATAGATATGTATTCAACACCTAAAAAGGTAATGCTGTATCACATTACGCAGTGTTGATTAAGTACCCCTAGAAGCCACTGAGCTCAAGCTGCAGACTTACTACAATTTAGTAGCACTGGAGCAGCGATGCTCAAAGTTTTGGTCTCTAAAGGCCAAATTGCATTCTTAGCTGTGAGTCCTGGGCTTATATATAAACACAGTACTAATATATATTTTTTTGTTTTGCTTATTTGGGGGGGGGCATCAGTGCCGCATAGGTAAGCTTAGAATTTGGCTTAGCTCTTTGTGATGGTAAAAGTAAATAGCTTTCTGATGACAGGTTCACAAAAACAGTAAAGCATAACAATTTACATAATAAGGGTATGTAAGTGTGTGACAAGACTCAACCAGATCGTGTGAAAGCGAACTATTACTATGAGGCAGAAGTATTGGTCCTTAGTTTTATTTGTGGGTATTTTTGTATATTGGTTTCACCATTTGCACATGACAACACATTTTATTCACAGTCCCCAATTTCAGTTTCATTACACCAAAAGTATTGGTAGAATTGGCTTGACTTCTCGTCAGGTGCGTTCTGTCAGATAATTTTTGCATAATTTTTGAGAGCTGTCAATGTGCAGTCTTGATTGTAGGCTTTGGGTTTGGCTTTGGAGTCTGATATTGATACCTGTCAGCATAAGGACCAAAGAAATTTCACTAACTGAGGCTTGTCCAGACAAAAACATCTTGTCTACTCAAGTACAAATGCCTTCAAACTCATTGGACAACATTTCACCGTACTTCAAGACAATGACCCCAAACGTATTGTCATAGCAACTAGGGAGTTTTTGTAGGGAGATTTAAATCCAGTTGTTTAATTTGCTGAAGATGAGAGTTAAGGCAAAAAGAAGTCACACCAAACAAAAACTGATGATGGCTGGAGTACAGACCTGCCTGAAAGAGCATTATCAGATAAGATACATATTAGGGGCAATGAGTCGCAGACTTTTGGCAGTTATTGCATAAAAAGGATTGGTTACCAAATAGTAACCATGGATATTATATTAATCTGTACCTATGATTTTGGTGCCCTAAATAAGAATTTACATTGTAACTTACAGGCTACGGACAGCCAAAAGAGGCATATCAGAATACATATGTGGGTGGGGTATGGCAGCTGACGACTTCCACTCCTGTCAGCAAAAAATATGACATTGCGGTTTCAGTAGACTAAAGGACACAAACTCTGGGCAATGGAGGATTAGAAAATCATCGCCAGGTCTGTAGAAGTCCCAGTTTACGCTTATGCAAAAAGCAAAAAAATGGGGTGTGTTTTTGTGGCACATATTGAGTCCCTTTATATGAGTGGAGCAACGTTTGAATGTCACACAATATCCGAACCCCATTGATGATCAGGTGCATCCCCTCATGACAGCATTGTATCTATTACCAGTCACCAGATCTGAGTCAAATCGAGCATCTGTGAGATCAGATGGGACGACCTAATCATCAATTAGTAGGGTGGAAAATAGACCGCTATCGATTTTGGTGCTCAGTCAACATAACTGTCAAATAAGAACTAATCGAATGGAACCTTCACAGAGCATTTTCTGAGCAGCAACATTTTAACTCACCCAGTGGAACTGAGAAAAATCTCTGCCTCCCTTTTTCTTATCTTAATAAATATCATCTGCTAACACCTAGCTTAAAACGAATACACTCATAACTGTAGTAGACAGTTGTGCCTGGACATAGCCAAAGTATATTGGAGATAATTGTCTAAATTCAATCTAAACTCTTTGGTTTTCGTAAAATCTTTTTGAGGGCAAGGTGGTGCCCAGATCAAACTACAGAAGAAAAGTACCCTTAAATACAGAAATAGTAACCTTAAAACAAGACACTTAAACAGGTTTATATACTAAACTACAGATTGCAGTTTCTGAAACTGCAGACTAATATCCGCTGGATTTCCTGAAGCTAGTTAAAACTAGAAACTAGTAAAAATTATTTTTCTCAAATCAGTTTAGACCTACTACCAGCCAATTTATGGCAAGCAATAGGGCCTCTGGTAAACTTTTGACACCTACGCCCCAACAAATTCAATTGGATCGGTGTACCTAATTATGTAGCCACTTAGTTTTTGTGTCTTTGTGTGTGTGTTATAAAATAATAATAATAATAATAATAATAATAATAATAATAATAATAATAATAATCATATACTTAGAACGTAAAAAAAAATTATTGGTGCGATTGTTTCATCTTAAAAATGCATATTTGGTTTTCCAAATAGCCGTGACCCTCACCAGGAACATACATATGTTTTTTGTTGGACTTGGCCAATAAATTTCTGCCACTCGCTTTGTCCTTTTACCTTATAACTAGTGTTCTTATGGCAGTGGATTTTTAAATCCTGGTGGGGTAGGTTTTTTAATTTGCAGTTAACTTTTTGTTTTATTTGTTCGTTTCTTTCAGTAAAATTAGTAAAAAACTGAAGTTGTATACAATAATGTGCATAACCTTGAGCGCTTAAAAGTATATCATGTATTTTTTGCATTACCTTGTAGAGGGAAATCACTTCAAGTTAAATTAATTAGGGCCCCGAACATTCTTGTATTATTATATGCAGTCCAGCAACACAAAACTCTTAACTTATTATTGTTTGTGTGGCCTGGTTTATTGTGATGATATTGTGACAATGCTGCGAGTGTTTATTCTTTAACCGGTCGTTTATCTCACTTCAGAACCAATTTAGACAGGTTTAATTTAATCTCATTCTGTTCCTGTTCCTTTTTCTTAATGTTCCAGAACTCGTTAGAATTTATCAAGAGGTTGCTCATTCCAGCTCCCCACAATACAGAATTACCCTGACTAAGGCGTTGCTACACTGCACATGTACATGCAGCCTGTTATTCCATTGTACTGTAAATGGTAGCATCTGATTTTAAAAAAGCAAAAACTTTTATTTGAAACTGTTCTGGTTGAAGGTTTTAGTTTCCCGCCGATGCCGCCACATTCCAACTGTGAAATGTTTTTGCTCTTGAGATCATAAATGCAGAGCATTATGAACATTATCCCTCATATCTACATCTAAATCTAAAGGGAATGTTTAAGGACCTGCTCATCTGACAGGCTTCTTGGCAAGATGACACTGAAAATGTTTCCCAGGGTGCGTGAGGGACCCTACCTGCAATGCATTTCAACTGTGCCCCTTGACAGTAAGATCAGCCTGACATGGAAAATATGCCTTTAGGAACAGCTCAGGAAAAAAAACAAAAACATTAGAGTTTCTTTGATGATGAGACATTTTAGTATGAACAAACATGATGTTTGCAGATCCGGTGCTGTTGAGCGGTACAGGTCAATTTAACAATGTTAGTATCGAATTACTACAGGGTATTGTAACATGACTGTTTATTGTCTGCAGAGATGGAATTTTACAGCATAACCACTGTGTGATTTGTCACTATTATGTACTGCAGAATAACAACTTAGCCAGCAAGCACTGCCTCGCAAAATACTATTTTCTTAAATGAGCTGGACATACTGCCACCCTATCTAACTGTCACAATAGTGGAGCCAGAGACCCCTACTTTCTTTGAGTCTTACAGTTGCAAGGAAGAATCTTCAACAGGAATCTACAACAACAAAAAAAGACGATTTATGACGATTAAGTATTTCAAATATTCTGCAACAGGGATGGATTAAAAAAGCATAACAGATTAATTCAAAGAATATAAATGCATGCATACTGTTTATCTAGTGAGCTGTCCCACTTTGCAGCAGGTAACGAAATAGATACCAATAATATTTTGCTCTGTATGAATAATGGCTTCATGTCTGATAACATGAAAAATACATTTAATCAGTGAAGCACTGATTGAAATCCTAACACCTTTATACACTGCAATTGAGCTGACAAGGGAAGGTCAATCACTGACATATAAATATTTTAACAGCTTTTCAAACATGAACCAGGTGGCCATATACAGGTTCCTCCTCCCTCTTTCTTGCGGTGAACTTCACAATTTCCTTTTTCACTTTTAAATGTGTGCTGTTACTTCTGCATTTAACAATTAGCTGTAACTGTAATTTAAGCTCAATTTAACTATTCTTATA
>JAOVYW010000613.1:0-28400 GCA_025775045.1 Hiodon tergisus | reverse complement strand
TTTAAATGTGTGCTGTTACTTCTGCATTTAACAATTAGCTGTAACTGTAATTTAAGCTCAATTTAACTATTCTTATAACAAGGCAGTAATTAGATAGGATATTTAATGAGGGATTTGAGGGGTAGGAAAAACACAGGGCAGGGTAGGACTATTAGCTGGGCTGGTGAGGCAGGAGGCCAGGCAGGCAGGAAGGCAAGCAGGCGGGAGAAACAAAGGGTGCTGGATGGGAGACACAGAAGACAAGGTTAGGTACAAGTAATGGAAGCACTAGAAATCTAAGGTAGAGCGGCCGTGGTGAACTAACAAGTGTCAGTGGTACAACAAACTGGCAGTGAGTGACTGGAAGACCGGGGTTTAAATACTGTTAGGTGATGAGCTGATGGACCGCAGGTGTGTAGGCATAATTGGAGGGGTGGAAGACATGGACTGGAGTCCGGAGCCTGGAGCAAAACCCCTAAACACAGACAGAGACAGAGACACAAAGAGACAGGGACTGGAAGCCACTAGGAGGCAGCAGTGGAGGACGTGACAGTGCCCCCCCTCCTACCCTCCTACGGACACCACCGGACTGATGGCCGGTGCTGGCAGAGCGTGTTCGGTTGAAGTCCTAAATGAGGGATGGATCCAGAATGTTGCACCTGGGGATCCAGGACCACTTCTCGGGGCCATAGCCCTCCCAGTCAACTAGGAGACCCCGTCCACAGGGTCGCATGTCCAGTAGGGTTGTCAATGATCCGCGGTGGCGGAGGAGTAGGTGTGGGGGGAGACGGGGGCTGGTGGAGACGGGCTTGATCTGTGAAACATGGATTGTAGGATGCACCCGCATGGAGGTGGGGAATGTCAGGCGCACAGCACAAGGGTTCACAAGGAACTCGATGAGGAAAGGGCCTATAAAGCGGGGGGCAAGCTTTTTGGAGTCCACCTTGAGGGGCAGGTCCTTTGAAGCTAATCAAATTCTCTGGCCAGGGGCGTACCAGGGTGCTGGGGTACGGCGACGATTGGCTTGCCGCTGGGAATGGGCAGAGGCACGGAACAAGGCAGAACGAGCTTGCTTCCAGGTGCGTCGGCAGCGTTGCATATGGGCCTGGATTGAGGGAACTGCCAGCTCAACCTCCTGGGACGGGAACAGGGGAGGCTGGTACCCCAGGGAGCATTGAAAAGGAGAAAGGCCCGTGGAGGCATTCGTGAGTGTGTTGTGGGCGTATTCGACCCCAGCAACTGGGAGCTCCAGACGGATGGAGTTGTGGAAGTGATGCGGAAGTGATGCGGTCTCCATTTCTTGGTTAGCCCTCTCTGACTGGCCATTAGTCTGCGGGTGGTAGCCGGATGAGAGGCTGATGGTGGCTCCCAGGGCAGACCAGAATGCTCACCACACCTGGGTGATGAACTGTGGGCCTTGGTCTGACTCTGTCGGCGGGAATGCCATGCTGAAGGAACACGTGTTAAACCAGCAGGTCGGCGGTCTCTCTGGCTGAGGGAAGGTGTGGTAAGGCGATGAAGTGTGCAGCTTTGGAGAACCAGTCAATCACAGTTAGGATTGCGGTGTTACTCTCGGATGGGGGGAGGCCAGTGACAAAGTCTAGGGAGATGTGGGACCAGGGGCGACTGGGGATAGGCAGGGGGCTGAGAAGGCCTGCACAGGGTTTCTTGGAGTTGTTGGACTTGCTCTATGTGCAGGCGGTACAGGCAGCAATGAAGGAGTGGGTATCAGGGTCCATAGTAGGCCACCAGAACTTTTGTTGCAGGAAGGCTAGGGTGCGGGTGATGCCAGGTGAGATGAGTGGAAATAGCCCATTGGAGTACCTGGGAGCAAGCGGAGTCTGGGACAAATAGGCGATTGGGTGGAATGGTACCTGGGTCGGGCTGTTGTAACCAGGGACTCAATCTCCCAAGTGAGAGCGACGACAAGGCAGGTGGGTGGCAGGATGGGGTCAGGGTCAGAGCCACCACTTTCAGCTATATGCGAGCGGGACAGGGCGTCAGACTTGGTGTTCCAGGAGCATGGATAGTACATCAAGTGGAACTGGAACCAGCCGAAGGACAGGGCCCATCTGGCCAACGCGCATAGCGTTCTGCACATAGGAGAGGTTCTTATGATCTGTCCACACAATGAAGGGCTGGTTGGCTCCCTCTAGCCAATGGCATCACCCCTCTAATGCCAGTTTCACAGCGAGGAGCTCCTTGTTGTCCACATCATAGGGGAGTGAGTTTCCTGGAGTAAAAAGGTTTTGGTCTGTGGGAGGCCGCCGGGAAAGTACCGTCCGACCCCCGTGTCAGAAGCGTCCACTTCAACTATGAACTGGAGGTCTGGATCCAGCTGGGCTAGAATCGGGGCAGAGATTAAATGAGTCTTTAACTCCCGGAAGGCATTCTCCGCCTCAGGAGTCCATTTGAAGGTTGTAGATGTGGAGGTGAGGGCTGTGAGTGGGACTGCGATGCTGCTGTTCTGGATGAATCTGCAATAAAAATTGGCAAACCACAGGAAGTGTTGCAACTGGTTTAAATTTCTGCGGACTGGCCAGTCGGTGACCACAGTTACCTTAGTGGAGTCGATCTTCACCTGGTCCATGAGTAGCTCCCCTCCTACTGACAAGCCTGCCCATTTCCCAGGAGAGTGGGCAAGTGGAGACAAAATGGCCAGGTCAGCCATAGTAAAGACATACCCTGGAGGAAATGCGGAGGGCTTGCACTTCTGGTGTCAGTTGGGCGCACCCCAGCTGCGTGGGCTCAGGCTCTGGACTGCTCTGGTAAACCCGGTGAGGCTCAGGGGCCGAACGAGGGGAAAACCGAGATGATCCAGGTGGCAAGGAGAAAGATCGCTGGGGTCGAGGACCATCTCTCTGCAGCACTCACAGAGCCGGTTGTCCAACCGGAGGGCCAGAGCGATTTCCTGGTCTCGGCGGAGGGGTTCGGAGAAGCAGGTCGGCCTTGGAGACTACTCAGGACGGCCGAGATGTCATGGAGGCTTGCCGAGATCTCCTGCAGGACCTTGCTCTGTCCCAGGAAATTACCTGGCGAATGGCATCGGTGTCGGCTGGGTCCATGGCGAATGGCCAGTTTATACTGTTAGGGAGGCTAGGCTAGCAGACCCAATAGCACAACACCATAACAAGGCAGTAATTAGATTTTTATTAGATTATTTATAGATATTTAATGAGCGATTGGAGGGATAGGAAAAACACAGGGTTGGATTAGACTGTTGCCTGGGCTGGTGGGGCAGGAGTGGACAGGCAGGCGGCAAGGCAAGCAGGCGTGAGAAACGAAGGGTGCTGGGTCGAAAAGTACACGTAGTTAATGTGGACGATTACCCTGTGTTTTTCACAGGCTAGTCTCAACCCTAAAGAACATGATTCTAATTGCTTTGCATTGCTCACATTTAAGTGATTACTGGATCTGAAGCAAAGAGGTGTTTTGTTAATTTTTGTCTTGTTGCATAGTTCACACATTGACATATAGCACACAGGTAAAGTGGATTAAAAAAAACACACACACTATACTCACATTCACAGCTTTCTTTAACATCTACTAGATAAAAATTGAATAAATGTACAGAAGGGCGTGACAGAAAATCCACTCGTTTTTAGTCACTGCTGAGTATTGACTTTTGCTTTAAGGATTGGAAAAATCTAGCCATAAAAAACTCTGTCAACCTCTGTGCTTATGCAGCAGACCCTCTCTTGAGACATTTTACATTAATATATCTTGTAAGTATATTTTCATTGCTGCAAATTGACTGTCTAGAGTGTAGTTGGTCTTTTGTAGATTATTATACAGTCCAGCCCGATTTCATTTTTATTTTGAGAAATTTGAGAGTGATTTAAGCTGATGAGTCTAATGGAATATTTTCTGGAAATTGAAATGGGTGTGTTAAATGCTTTTGCCTTTTCAAAAAAATCTTCTGGGTTTTGTACAAAATAACTTTGTCAGAGTGCTTACATTTATTCATCCCTTAAGATTCTTTGGGAACGGCCACCAAAACTCACAGAAGGGATTTCATCTGCATCTCATCAGCACTAACAAGCTGAATGATTTAGTGAAGTGCGAAAAGCCATCCCAGGTTGTGAGTGGGGAGGACAAACATAAACATGTGGTCTGTTTGCCTGAGGGCTTATTGAGATATCTTTTGTTTAGAAAACTATGTTTTCTTATTCACTATGCTTTTCTAAGTATATCAAGTCACATAGTCCATACCTAATAGAGAGTACATCAAGATGCATACAACTGCATCAGTCTCTGAGAAGGGCAGACTGGATAGCGCGTGTTTAGAAAGAGACACTTGTTTAGAGAGCATACCCAAAGAAGGTTTAAAGAATAACACAGCCACTTTCGATTAAAGCCATGGATTTATGCAGCACATTTTAGTGTTCAAATCTCGTAATTACTTAATAAAAATAATAACATTTATTATTATAATAATAATCAATACACCCGTTTGCAGCTCCCACAGTCACAACAGCACTATAGGCAGGCTGGTTGTCTAAAACATGTAAAAGACAGACCACCCAACCGGTTTAAGATCAAAAGTTTTGAACAGCATCTTGTGGACCTGGCGCCTGACAATATTTGTCTCCCCACTATAGTTAGCGGGCATTTTGGTCATAAAGAGCCACATGCTAAAAACTAATATGTCCACTAATGTATTTTGTCCACTATATGGACAAAAGTATTGGAGCACCTACACACCTACAGGAGCTTTTATGACATCTCAATCTAAATCCATAGACATTAATATCGAGTTGGTCCCCCCCTTTGCAGCTATAAAAGCTTCCACTCTTCTGGGAAGGCTTTCTACGAGATTTTGGAGTGTATCTGTTGGAATTTTTGCCCATTCTTCCAGAAGAGCATTTGTGAGGTCAGACACTGATGTTGGACGAGGGGGCCTGGCTCGCAATCTCCATTCTATTTTAACCTAAAGATGTTCGATAGGGTTGAGGTCAGGGCTCTGTGCGGGCCAGTCAAACTCATCCAACCATGCCATTATGGACCTTGCTTTGTGCACTGGGACACAGTCATGCTGAAACAGAAAAAGGCCTTCCCCAAACGGTTTCCACAAAGTTGGAAGCATAGAATTTTCCAAAATATCTTGGTAAGCTGAGGCATTGATATTTCCCTTCAGTGGGAAAATTCTCCTGGCATTCGCCAGGCATTCTCCTGGCATTCGCCAAACCCAGACTCGTCCATCAGACTTCCAGATAGAGAACCGTGATTCGTCACCCCACAGAACATTTACACTGCTCCAGAGTCCAGTGGCGCCGTGCTTTACACCACTCCATCCGATGCTTGGCATTGCGCTTGGTGATGTAAGGCTTGCATACAGCTGCTCGACCATGGAAACCCATGCCATGAAGCTCCCGGTGCCCAGTTTTTGTGCTTACCAGAGGAGGTTTGGAACTCTGTGACTTTTACGCAGTATGCGCCTCAGCACTCGGCGACACCGCTCTGTAACTTTACGTGGTCTGCAACTTCGTGGCTGAGTTGCTGTGGTTCCTAAACGCTTCCACTTTGCAATAATACCATTTACAGTTGGAATATCTAGGAGTGAAGAAATTTCACGAACTGACTTGCAACAATGGCATCCTATTAAAGTACACACTCGAATTCAGTGAGCTCTTTAGAACGACCCATTCATTCACAAATGTTTGTAAAGGTAGACTGCTTGGCTAGGTGCTTGATTTTATACACCTGTGGCAATGGAACTGAATGAAACACCTGAATTCAATGATTACACGTTGTGGTCCAATACTTTTGTCCATATAGTGTATCTCATGAATATTGACAGGGCTAGGGTGTTGTTATTGAACCTCAAGTGCTATATCGCTTTTATAGAACAGATTTGCACCGTCAGATATTAACATTTTTTTTTTTTAAACAAGAAAGACCGTTTAGAAATACATTTATTACACATACTTAGAATATGATTACACCACAGCAGTTATATAGTTGCTGTAAACTTTGCGCATATTTTTAGATAACTTTGGCTTCTTCTAAAATACTTTTAAAAATATGTATATTTAAGATTCTATAAGAAAATTTATTTTGTGCAAGTACAATATACAGACAGGTGATAAATTAAAGGAAAAACAAACGTGTAGTATTACAGTAAGGTTTTGGGCCACAACAAGCTGCCAGAACAGCTTCAATGCCCCTTGGCATAGATTCTACGAGTCTCTGCTGGAGGGTTGGAACATAATTTTTCCAAAAGATATTCCCTCATTTGGTGTTTTGATGATGGTAGTGGAGAGCACTGTCCAATTTTTCCCCCTTAGGTGTTTGATTGGGTTGAGATCTGAGATCTGGGTGAGTGGGGAAGACAAACATAAACATGTGGTCTGTTTACCTGAGGGCTTATTGAGATATCTTATGTTAATGTGAAGGCCCTAGCATATGATTAACATAACTTTCACACATCATACCCACTTTCAGTGACCCCTTAGATGTGGGGTGCCCTGTGGATGGGGGCATTGTCATCCTGGAAGAGACCACTCCCATCAATTTTCACCATAGATTAGAGTTGATCACACTTTTTACTGATTTGCAGTGACCCTTCTCTCTTAGGGGACAAGCAGACTTAATCCATGCCAGAAAAATGCCCCCCACTTAACAGAGCCTTCGAAATCCCTCGCCTTAGGTTTATCCTTTAATTGGTCACCAGTCTGTAGTTGCTTCTTTTATGTAGCTAGCTTGCTTTCATTGGTGGTTTATATTATAACATACCTAACATTAGCCACACACACAAAAAAAAAAACTGCTTCTGGAGTTATCCCTATCAATCACTAAGAGAGTACAGACATGATATCACAAGTTATGAACGACCCACTTCACACATTAGAATCCTTAGTACGTCAACTTTTATCCGGTCTCTTTAGGCTTATGAGTGTCATGGGATCTTTGGCTGGAATTTAGGTATGCTGGTATGCGTTAACTAAACTAAAACAACTGGGCTGTTTCTATTACTGGTTCTATTTAATAACGCATTGTCTTTTAAATACATCTGATTTAAGGATCTCACTTTGTTTTGTTTGGAATGTAATGCATTTTTAAATGAATTTTCGAAAGATAAAAAATGTCATTCATTTTCAAACCATTATAACTATGTTATGGACACAAAATCTAGACAATTATTATATTGTGCCGTTGTATTGTTTTCGGAGTGCTAATACTCTGCTGGGTTCAAGCAAGGAGTAAGACACCGCTTTACAGGAAGTTATGCTCTTTATTTCGCACATGCGCTTACGACCGCCTTAACAAATGCAGAACAGACAGTGGAAAGAACTATCAACACAAGGGAAAACACAGAAAGCACTCACACAAACAAGCAAACCAGCCCA
This sequence comes from Hiodon tergisus, assembly GCA_025775045.1. Taxonomy (NCBI): domain Eukaryota; kingdom Metazoa; phylum Chordata; class Actinopteri; order Hiodontiformes; family Hiodontidae; genus Hiodon; species Hiodon tergisus. The sequence continues at coordinate 21,072 of JAOVYW010000613.1, read as the reverse complement.
CGGTGAGGGAACTAAATCTTAACCACAAAGACACTTAACGATAGAGTTAACTAAACTGAACTTCCACACATAAACATTATAAAAACACGAAACATCGAACACACTATTTACATAATTTACAGCTTCCCAGCAGCCCCCTCGGTGATGGTCGAACACCATTGGTGGGGGAAGCGCTGCTTTCCATCCCCGTTACAATAGTGTAACGTTTTTCAGAGCGCTACTACTCTGCTGGGGGTCGATCGAGGGTGTCCTTCTGTGCCCGACACACGTCGCAAATCCGGCAGTGATGCGTCACATCCCGGTGGCACTGGCCCCAGTAAAATCGCTCACGGAGCTGCCTCAGGGTCTTGGCGGCCCCGAAGTGACCCGTGCCGGGCTGGCCATGCACCACCTGAAGCACGCCGGGACGCGCCACCCCTTGTGCAGGACCCCTTTGTGGACTTCCAGGGTGTCCCACGGCGCACAAAGAGCTTTGATCCGGTCGGCGTCCATCCTTCACCCACTGCAGGACCGGTCCGATCTCCGGGTCTTCCGCCGGCTGACGGGCAAGCTCCCTGGGCGGCAGCTCCGTGACCACGACCTCGGCAGCTGCCACCTCTTGCGTCTCTGCCTTCTCCTCGGCCCTGGCGCAGTGACGCCACTCATCTCTGGCGCACGGGCGGCGGGACAGGGAGTCCATGTTGACATGTCGTTTGCCTGCCCGGTGCTCGATGGCAAAGTCGTAGCCCTGGAGGGTCTCCAACGAGCCAGCTGGCCCTCTGGCTCCCGGAAGTTGATGAGCCAGGTGAGGGAGGCGTGGTCGGTCCGCAGCTGAAACTGCGCGCCTGAACGATGGCCAGGAGCTCTCGGCGAGTTACACAGTAATTTCTCTCGGTGCGGCTGAGGGCCGGCTGTAATATGTGACCACTTGCTCCCCGGCTGGCCCGACCTGGGGCAAGTGCCTCATACAAAGCCAAAACCTCTACTGCATTACTTTTGTATTTATGTTTGGATTATTTTAGCTACACTATACTTTGTTTTTAATGTTACACGTAATTAATCTCTTAATACACTCTAATGACAGCTGCAGTAATGCATTAATTATGCAGTTCCTTTACAAGTGCAAAGTAGTTACACATGAGAGCAGTGTGAAGATACTCTTTTATGTGTAATTGCAACTGAGAGTGTGTAGCTGTGGTTACACTTCACATTAAGTAGCCGGAGTCTGCGTGCAGGTAGTTACACACTGGAGCAGAGTGCATATATCATTGTTATTATATATATATTATATAAAATATATATAAAAACAGAGTTTAACTGAAATTGCACTTTAAGTATTATGTAAGCAAAGCGGGGGAAGTTCACATTCCATTTAAACATGAATAGTTTCATAAATCATGTATAGTATAGGTTGGTAATCACATATTTCCCCATTTTTAGGCTGTGTGGGAGAGGTTACATAAAATCAATTGCAGGTCACTGAGTGTGCAGAGACTGTTCCGTGTCTGCATGCCTCAGGTTATACACCCCTAAAAGGGAAGATACAGAAGCTGACTGGCCATCTGGAGCAATGGGAGAATGCCCGACGGGCCTCGACCCATGGGCTGGTGGCCGGGCCATGGCCCAGATATACGGACGACCCAGTGGTTTCATTTATGGGCACTTGCTGTCCCAAGTTGCGACACAGGTCGGCCCACACTGATTTCAGCCCACACTCACCTCTCTATTTTTCCCTCCGACCTGTCCGGGGAAAGTCGTGGGACAAAAAAATGTCCCTTGAAATCGGCGCTGCGTATAATCAAAAACTGACCGACCTATTCGGGAGAAATAGTGCTCCCAAGGAGCATGTAGTAAGAGGAGATGGTAAGCAATGGGAGGCCAGGGCAGGGAAGGAGACAGCTGATTAAAAAAAGTTAGGATATGATGCCAGCTAGCCAGTTTGTAAATGTAGCAGGGCTAGACATTAAAACTGTTTCCCCAAACCGAATTAGCTATGCGTTGTGATGTCATCACCAAGCCTCGTCTTTATTTACCTCAGGTGTGCGCAAGTTTGTCAAGTCATGGGGCATTCATTAGCAACCAGTGTCATACTAGTTGACGCAGCATTCTTTACATTAGACCGAGGAAAAGTTGTGATGGTGAAGGGGGTCAAACTGGTTTAAAAGTTTCTGCTTTTTCACGCAACAGTGATTGCAGCTGTGGTGGACTGTACTCTAAATGTTTGGCTGAGATATCTACCAAAGTTTAGCTAGCTATTATGATGTGGTGAATATAGGTTGACAAACAGCTGCTGCTGTGTGAAAATAAGATGGTTTATTAATATAAAATAATATTATGGTTTATGTCATTCATTCATTCATGTCTAGGTTGATGATAAACTGCACAATTTGTATTTTGTTTACGAAGTCCACAGACTGCAATATTTTTATTTGTGGAATGACTGACTGCAAACTTATTCACCATTTACCATGTGGGCAGAATACTGCATTTGCAATCACATGGTGCATACATTTGTTTGCATTAATTATTATTGCTTGTTTTACTGCTTGTAAAGCGCACAATTTAAAAAAATATATATACATATAAGCTATATGGACAAAAGTATTGGGCCACACCTCTTAATCATTGAATTCAGGTGATTTATTCAGTCTCATTACCATAGGTATATAAAATCAAGCACCTAGCCAAGCAGTCATTACAAACATTTGTGAAAGAATGGGTCGTTCTAAAGAGCTTACTGAATTCGAGCGTAGGACTGTAATAGGATGCCACAAGTCAGTTTGTGAAATTTCTTGATCAACTGTAAAGTGGTATTATTTCAAAGTGGAAGCGTTTAGGAACCACAGCAACTCGGCCACGAAGTGGCAGACCATGTAAAATTACAGAGCGGGGTCGCCGAGTGCTGAGGCACATACTGTGTAAAAGTCGCCAACGCTCTGCTGACGCAATAACTGCAGAGTTCCAAACCTCCTCTAGCATTAACATCAGCACAAAAACTGAGCGCTGGGAGCTTCATGGCATGGGTTTCCATGGTTGAGCAGCTGTATGCAAGCCTTACATCACCAAGCACAATGCCAAGTGTAGGATGGAGTGGTGTAAAGCATTATTATTATTATAATTATTACATTATTATACCTTCTCTGTTTTTTTCTCTGATGTTGGTTTGTATGTTTTGTGTGGGATGGTGCAGGATAGAGCAGTATGCTATAGTTAGTGGGCCGGTCTAGGTCATTTTCCTGGGCCGATTTTTTTTTTGTCGAAGTCCTTCCCTGCCTGAACACCTATTTGTGTGGTCTACATTTTAGCAGGGCATTCTGTTCCCTGCTGAAAATTAATAATATAATGTAATAATGTAAAGTATTATCCAATCGGTATATCTGCAAAGATAATGCCACAATATTATACACATTTGATCTAATTAGTGGAGGAGTTGGGTAAGCCGTACGGTTGGAATCCGTTTACAGTTTGGAGCTGTATCTTATTTTCATTTCGATGGATTTTCTATGGTCCTTATTTTAGATTCCCTGAACTGTCCATGAAAGGAACATTTTCAGTCTCATTAATTCCATATGTATATATATTTTTTTACTGTGAAGAGAGTGAGAATGCTTAAAACATTCGTGGCAGACAACTTGTGATTTTTGTACATTAGTAGACTTTGTAAAAGTATGCGACTGAGCAGAAATGTGCAAATTAGTGGTTTTTCACAAAAGTCTCCCAGCTAAGTAGCCATAAAATTAAGTTTTATTTTAGCCAAATCTGCCTAGTTAGTTTAAAAAACATATGTACTGGTGTCCCTCATCAAATCTTTTCAAGAGAATAATGATGCTCATGTTTTCTGAAAAGAAAAGAAAAGCCTATATTTATAAGTTTAAAACAATCGTACACATAGACACATAGAAATATTTGGCATGGGAATTTAATACAGATGCTTCTAAGCAAACATCCTGACTTTTAAACTTGTCTAAATGGTTTCAAGTTTTGTCTCCTAATTATGACATCCATCATATGGGTGAAATTTGGAATGGTGTGTTCCAGCATTAGAAACAGATGTGGTTTTCATATCACATTGAAAGTTTGAACAAAAGACTTGCCAGTTTTGGTGGGTTAAATCAAAGTGAGTCTGTCAAAAAAAATTATCTTTGGTGACGAGAAGAAAGCTAAAGTCCCAATTCACCAAGAAATATTCCCTCAAGCATCTGTATGGTGTAGCATCTTTGTGTTTTATATCCTTCAGTGTATATTCTAGGTTAGATTAAATAAGTGACAGCTTGAAATACATAATTTTTGCCTGAATTGCAACCATTGAAAAGGCAACTATTATTAGTTTGCTTTTACTTTTGAAGTTTTTTTCCTTCATTTTTTTGTTTTCCGCGCTGAAGACTTCTATCAGCCATTTTTAGATCAGCCATCATCCAATGACAGATAGAAGGTCTCTAGTGAGATAGCTTAGTATGATTAGCATAAAAAGGTGGATGGTATTGTCCCATTTCAGCTTTTGAAAACACGCTAAAATGTAGAAAAGGAAGAGGCTTGGATCCAGTCTATACCCTTTAATCTCCACCAAGGGTTTAACAAATCAAACTTCCCCCCCCCTTCTCTCTGCCATCCCTCCATCCCTTCTTGCAATTAAAAAAGTGAAGAATTTCACATTCATTAACAAAGCTAATGTATTTGGAACTGCAACATCTCCCCAAAGGCATGGTTGAATGGTACTGTTACTGCTGTGTTTTATTCATATCACTTCACACAATTCCACAACAGTTCCTTGTTCATTCACCAGTGGTTAGATGTGTAGTAGTCGATGGACTGTTCTCATCTAAGAAACTAATTTGTGTGAATGTGTGTGTGTGTGTGTGTGTGTGTGTGTGTTTGCGCGTGCTTGCACATCTTGTACAAAACTAAATCGGCTGCTGTCTTTGGATTGATCCATTCCAGAAGCAGAACCTCCATTCTGCCCCTCGTGATCTTTTTCTTTTTTTGTTCCCTCTGAGCTTTCTCCTGCTTTATCTCGTCTCCAAATCAGCCTGCGGCACATCTGTGCTGCTCGCTAGGGTTTCGAGGAGACACAAAGTGCCAGGCGGTGGCTGTCCCGCTTGAGATAACTCCCTCTCTCACTTGCACACTTCTTGTCTGCCAAGTCTCCAGACTGCCATCTATATTTCTGTGTCTTGTATTTTTTCATTTACATTGGCTGCTACTGTAGACGTTAATCTCCCTAATTGATTACATATTCTCATTATGGTGGTTTATGGGGACAGTGTGGTAGCATATATGGATTCTTGCAGGTTTGCTGTTTTCACCCTTGTATTATATTTGAAGTGACCTAAAATTTTGCATTCCTTGGTTTACTATATATCATCTAGACTGGGTTAGTTGGAATGCAAATATGTTTATTAAGATCAAAATTCCATGTTTGGATAGTAGATATTGTAGTTCGGATATCCATGGCTGGATGAGGTAGAAGGTATTTCGGTTTTTCTTCTTCATTTGGATAAATCATTTTATGTGTTTTTATAGATAAAAAAGACATAAATAAAAGAATGAATATAACTTTATTGGTGCCCAATCCTACAGTATTGGGGTTAGCCCAATATATGATGTTGTGAATTGCAATGGAGGAAGTCAAATTTTCCTCCCAACATTTCTTCAGTTTGGGAGCAGAACTCTCGTATGTCATTTATTTATTTCATTCACAACAATCTTCCTTCAAATCTGCTTTCAGCGTCACAAGAGAGAACAGTGTAATTTTTTTCTGAATAGTTGCCACAAGGTCATTCACTATCTAGGCTTGGGGAAAATTCCCATCAAATTGTTGTGCTTACTTATTTCTTTTTTTTTTTCACAGATAATCGGAAGGAAGCTTGGCAATGATGCCATTTGCATGAAAGGTTCAGGAAAAAGTAAATAAATAGGGTGACCTTGCTTAACCTATTAAGTCATAGCTGTTTTTACAGTTTAAACATGGTATTTATTTGCCATTTATGGCTATTTTAATTCCATGAAGTATAAATATAGTGTAGCGTTTTTACAAGAGAGTTACTTCTCTGCGTGGTTTCAAGCACGAGACCGACACTGTTTAACAGGAATTTATGCTCTTTATTTCGCACATGCGCTTATGACTACCTTTAGAAAGGCGGATCAGGCAGTGCAAAGTACTAACGAACACTCAGAAACTCAACGATAGCCCTCACTCGCCATAGCAATCGCACCCGCGGTGAGGGAACAGAACCTTACTCCAACAATCGATTACACAAAGACAAACAACACAACATTTCTGCCAAACACAACCGGCACATAAAACAGACTATTTACAGGTTTAAAGTCCTTACAGTGAGGCTTCCCGGCAGCCCCCGCGGGGGTGGCTATATCCCATTGGTAGGGGAAAGCGCACCTAGCCATCCCCGATAAAATAGATTGACATTTCAGTAACACTTCATATGAAGTCTTTCTGAAGACTGTTTACTTAAGTAGTAGTTACTGAGTAAATACATGTGTACCAATGTTATTATGCAAATTTAAACTGTACTTTAATTGTGGAGGGCGGCACGGTGGCGTGGTGGTTAGCCCTGCTGCCTCACAGCACCAGAGGGGCCTGGGTTTGAGTCCCAGCTTGAGGTGCCTGTCTGTGTGGAGTTTGCAAGTTCTCCCTGTGTCCGCGTGGGTTTCCTCCAGGCTCTCCGGTTTTCTTCCCACCGTCCAAAGACTTGGTTATGTTCATTGGTCATACTTAATTTCCCTGTAGGTTTGTGTGTGTGTTTGTGTGTATGGGTGTGTGTGTTGCCCAGTGGTGGCCTGACATCCTGTCCTGGGTGTATCCCTGCCTTGCGCCCTATGCCTGCCGGGATCAGCGGGTGTCCCCTGCGACCCTGACCAGGATAAGCGGTTTCAAAAATGGATGGATGGATGGACTTTAATTGTGATCTTTGTAAGAACTCAAGTGTATTACTGCAGAAGTGGAACTGCTATGTAACATGGTTGTTACAAGTGCCATGACATATTAATTGTACTTTTACCATTTCAGCCTGTATGCTTGACATTAAGTCTTAAGTTTCTCACTACAGTTATATAACAGACTGCGGTAAATTTCAAGTATAATATAGGTTACAAATGGTCCTTGTGTCAATATGTTTTTCTCATATAAACAAATACAAAAATTATGCAAATTATCTGTATGGTAACTGATTTAATAACTTGTGTGTCCATTGAAGCAGCCAGCCTTGTCTTTTTGGTCCTATGTTCTTTTTGTTGTTGTTTTTGAAGCATTGAACAGAATACCATGCTAAAAACCTTTCGATGAGTTTGTAGCACAAGGCTTGCAGACACTGGACCAACTATATACAGTCAGTAACCTGCTATTGATTATGTAAGCAAGCTAAAAAACCATGAAAGATCCCAAGAAAATTATGGACAAGTTAAAAGAAGCATCCAGTTTTTAACCTCAAACTGTTTTATAACTGCACTATTCCATAACCTGCCTAGGTGCACAGCTTGGCCTTGGGAAACATGCACTGAGTTGCTCCATAGGAATTAAACAGTCTAACATGTGGCGGTCAAACGTATCAGCGTGCATATACACACAATAACCAATGCAAAAAGCACATGGAAATGTGCCACAGCAACGATGTAGCCTGCAACAGAGGGATAACACATTGATAAAACAACACAGTTGACTCCTTCAAATGGCAAATTTTTTTGTCATTCCAATAAAGCTAATTTTGAAGTTCAATGAGTTCAACAGTTCACCTTTTTTTACTTATCATTAGCTGAGTGAGTTGAATATATGTTCACATATAATAGTAAATGCCGCTTCACAGAAATGCAAAAGAAAATACTGGTTTGCATGTTTTCTAATAGAACATTTACCAGAGTAACTCTAGTTATTCTTATAAAATAAACTAATTATTAACTTGTCTTATACAAAAACAAGCTAGAGAAATGCAGTAGAAAAGTGGGGACAGTGATTATGGCCAAATAATGAATCTAGGTTCACTCTAGTGTAGACTATTTTTAGGGCGAGAGCAGTCACTTAAAGTCAATAGCAGGCCACTGAGTGCCCAGAGACGGTCCAGTGTCTGCATGCTTCAGGTTAAAGACTCCTAAATGAGCAAATACAGAGCATACCTACACGCCTATTGGAAAGCAAAAGATCTATTTTACTATGGACACATGAGTTATTAAATCAGTTACCACACATTTTCATCTTTATCGGTGGAAATTATATATTGACACCAGGACCATATACATGGTCCATGTACAGCTGTTAGTTTGAGTTAAAAGTCAGTCATAGTGGTTGAAATGGTGAGAAAAAGTTTTAATATTAAATTGAACTTGTAATGATCATAAATTGAGAAATTGTAGAAAGTAATTATACAGTAGTTGTATAACTAGCAGTCTTTATAGACAGTTGTATAGTTAAATCGTAGTTTGTGATTAAAGTGTGACTCATTAAGTACAGTGTAACTGTGGATAAAGTTTAGGTATATTTACGCAGTAACTGACAAAGAGTAAAAATGCAACAACGTGCTAAATTTTGATGGTTCTAGGGTCCTGTTCTCCTGACAATCCTCATCAGGTGAGCAGAGCCCTCGAATGATTGTTCTCATTAGCAACTTCTCCCTGGTTGAACGATTGTCTCTGGGAACGCATTAAAGTGAATACATATGCATTTTATTACTGTCATTGGCAACACCCAGGGATGTTATAAAACGTTTCTGTGATACTGATAGAAAGAAAAAAATGTCTCTTTCTCTCTCTCTCTTTGTTTAAACTGTCAAACAAAAACATTAAAGTATAATTATTTAATTTGTTTGCCAGATTCCCCAAGTTAGCTTAGTTAGTGATTTGTAGTTGGTTATAAATATTGAAAACCTGATTAACTCATGGGCCAAACGTAAATCAAGATCATTAGCAATAAAACATTTTTGGGGGGGATTAGAGAAAAAAAAGTACCTTCCAGACTTTGCATTCATGAATGCATTTTAATGCTAGGCACTATCTGACTGTTTTATTGACTGATAGATCAAACTTCAGCAGGTTTATTGATATAACTATTGATATAAATATTTTTTTGTGGTTTTTTTTGTTGGATGCATTTCCATAATGTATGTATACATGTAAAACACACTGTAAAGTAAATGTAATGGATAACTTCATTTTTAAAAAAACTGGATAACTTTGAATGCACTATTCAAACTACTTTTATTTATCAATGCTATTACTGATAATACTTTTCGCTTTGTTTGACGATTAGACCTGACCTAACAACATAAGATACTCGTAATACCTATAATACTTCTATTTAGCTATGCATGTATTTTCAATCATTTTAATTTGAATTTATAGGGTGTGATTTAGAAATTGGGTCACTTACTGCTAATAAAACAGAGAACAGCACTTCACTATGAATTTCAAGTTCTGATGAATAACGTTTGAAAAGCTGCTTCTGTTCCTGAAAGCACCATATTAGTTATGACATTAATATGCAGAGAGGATAGACTGGATTGACTTGTGCAATGTGCTTTTTTCTTCTCCCTTCAACAGCAGTAAAATTCATGTGTCTTCACCTTTTTTTTGCAGGACTGGGATTTGCTTCAGAGGATGAGTACTTGGAAATCCCATCTATCTCCAGGCAAAAGGCTGGAACGTACGAGTGCACTGCAGTCAACGAGGTGTCCACAGATGTTCAGACTGTAGAGCTGACAGTCAACTGTAAGTGTAGCCATTTTCCAAGTAATACCATGTCACATGGGCTGTTAGAATATTGACATTCTGGTGTAGGGAAATAATCAAAGATTTTAGCGAAGGGCTTGCTGTTAGTTTCAGCATAGAGGTGACAGTTTGACTGGGTTTGATTAGCTAGACGTGAAGCCAGAGCCATTATTTTATACAGTGTTCCAATTTATCTGTAATACTGCATGGATTTAGGTACAATGATTGTATATATTTTTAATCCACCTCAATGGTTTTTTTAAATTATGAAATCTTAAACATTAATATTGTTCTGCAGTTTAGGTTGATGTTATTTTCAGCAGTCTCTACCTTCAGTCTACCTTCTAAATTGATTGCATGTGCTGGTAATTGTCTTTAGACCCCCCGACTGTGTCGGAAGGCAAAGATGTGGGTGTCACTCTGGGTCAGCGAGGAATCCTTCAGTGTGAGGCTGAGGCCCAGCCTGCAGCGGATTTTGAGTGGTACAGACATGATGGGAGGTAAACCTTTCTGTGGACTTCAATGTAGTTGTGACGTATTCTGAATCTTTCTGTTGTGGAGTTTGTTACAAAACGTGAAAAAAGATTGCACTCAAGTCCTTTGAAAATCCAATAAGAGAAATGACTTCCTTCTCATGAATATGAAACACTCTTTTTTTGTTTTCTTAAAAGGTAACTTCATTTCTGTAAGTGCTTGATTCTTTCTTTTAGATTTTTTTTTTTTGTGAACAATTATTTATTTGTTTTAAATGTTTTATGCTACCCCAAGAGTACAAGGGAGGAAATCTGGAAGTCAATACATTCAACACAATTTGAAGAAATACAGGAAATAAAAAAAATGATAATAAAATAAATTGACAAAGGAAGATTACACAAATCACAGAAACACAACCAAAACTATGAAAAACTTGTACCAAACTAAAACTAGAATAGCTGTGTCACATGGTCTATAGAGAACTCCCATGCTGCCATCTTGCTAGCTGAAAACCGAGGACCTTTCTAAAATAATGATGTCGTAAATATAATCTAGCCAGAGAGAATAGAAAAACCGCTCCACCAACCCCTTCAAAATGGTTTTCTCAGCTGCTGTCAGCCCCGCCAGCAAGAGCTTGCTGGAGTGTGGTGCCAATATCATCCGGGAATAATAAGCTAGGAGTACCACCTCAAGGGAGAGAGGTACAGCCACACCCAGTAGAGAGCCCATAGTAGTCACTATAAAATGCCAAAATGGCATTTTTTGGGCACTTAGGCAAGTAAGTTCCCGTCTCTCCCAAGGCACAATCCTGGCACATAGGATTTGATGCAATCTTCCTTTGAAACCTCCTAAGTGGAGGAGCATAGAATCCGTGAGCCAATTTAAAATGAATAAGCTGATGGGCCAGTTTTTGGATGAAAACATATTTCCCCAGACCGCTATGCAAGGGGAAATCAACCTTGCTTAGCTTTCTATCCCAACAAATGTGTGATTTAACCCAGAAAAGGGAGGTCCTGCAAGCAGTGCAGCTTAACTAAATTATCTTCAATGGGATGCCAATAAGTTAGAGTTTCTGGGTGTAACCTCATCTTCATCAGCCCGGAGCTGGAAAGCTAGAAAGCAGGATAGTAAAAATTAAAATTCGGCAAGACAAGGTCCCCGGTGGATTTAGGGCACTGCAAAGTGATTAAGCAAATTCAGAATTTTCTCTTGTTCCAGATAAATTTGGGGCACAATAAATTAACCTCAGAAATAAATTTAGGTGGAAGAGACTGAGGCAACATAGAGAATAAAAAGTAATATGCTGCAGCACATTCATTTTAATCACTGGTCTTCTACCATGAAAAAGAACAAAAAAACAAATGTAATGCATTTGAAGGGATGTAGATATATCTGTAATATATAACAGTATCATCTGCATAAAGGAATATAGGATGTCTAGTGCCCTGAATATCAATCGGAGTAATCGTTATGCTCTGCTTGATCGCTTGATCTGCTTGATCAGCAGAAACTGAACCAGTTAATGCACAAACAGTGAGAGCACTATACAACGTACAAATCACATTGATGAAGACCGAAGCCAAAACAATGTCACTCTATCAAATCTTTTCTCAGAATCCAATGACAGAACAGCAGAGGGCAAGGGGCCAGGTCTAAAACATGAAACAAACTGCACAGCTTATCTGAAGCAAGTTTACCGCTATCTAATCATGCTGGATCAGGGGGTAAATACATGATTCAAGCTGCTGCACAAAACACTTGACCTTTATATCTGAATTTAAAAGGGACAGGGGCAAAATCTGAAAGATTCCAAAGGATCCTTCACGTTTTTCTAATCAAATCGAAATCAAATTATTTTGTTGTCACTCAACTACCTACACAAGTGCATGTAGTAAGTGAAAGTCTTGGGTGCAGCCCAAACAACACAGCAGTTATTAAACACAGTAAACAAAATCTGAACAGTCTGAATTAGGGTTAGAGAGATTAAGCATATTTCTGGTCCCTGTGAAATTATCCAACCTCTAGAGAATGATTCATAGACTGTAGAATGAGGGGGCTAACCTGTTTCCATAATAATTATGGAAGTTCTGAAGGTAGGCTATTTAAACCTGGAGCACAACCATAATTCATTGTGTGCATAGTTTCCTCAAGCTCCTCTAATGTAAGAGACATGTCTAACATTGACGTTAGAGAGCATGGGTAACACTAGGGTGTTTAAAAAATCTCCAGCAATACCAACTACTGTTGCTTCAGACATCTCCAAAGTGAAATTATTTTATGGTTTTGTTCACGTGCTCTGGCTATGGTCGCTCAGCATGTTCAGAATAAATCTGCTTAGACTTATTTAAAAGGAATTCTGCGTTATTTCTAGAGCGCAAACGCTCCATCTTATAGCTCTGATTCTAGAGTCTCATATTTTCCTCTAACTGAATGATTTGCTATAACACGGACTTATTTAAATGTGAAGTATGTAAAATCAACTTTGAATGATGCATTTCATTACTTCCCATGCAGCACGAGAAGTAAATTAAGCAACATTCATTCTTCTAGACTCTCTATTAAATGTTTAACATAAGCTTTATCCTGCAGCAAGAAGGTATTAAACGTATGTGATACTGGACCATGGTCCGAAATGACTTTTTGGCAGTTCTGTAGATTGTACATACTGTAAAATACGAGTGGATACTAGAATAACACCGATTCTGCTATAGTTTTTGTGTCAGCCTGAAATAAATGTATAATCACATGCAGGGGGGTTATGACTCTTCCAGGAGTCATATCCAGAGAGATCATCAGTAAATTCCTTAAAAAATGAATGGTTGCAGAAGACTACGTTGGTGAAAGGTGTGACGAGTCTAGAATTAGGTTAGATATCTCCTGGATATCTCCTCTGAAATCTCCTGCCAATATAATAGGATTATTTGTTAATGATGCCAATGTCCATTTCCATATATCAAAAACCTGTGTGTCAAAGATATTAGGTGGATAAGGGACAACAAAGCAGACCTCAACAGTATTCAGCACTACAGTTATATAACACATTTATCTCCTCTCAATCACTAGCTTGGGAATTAATTCTAAACTTAAGTTTCCTCCTGGCAAGAATAAAAACACCTCTGCTTATACTCTGGGCTGAGGAGTATTCCACTGCCCTATTATTCTTATTTTTAAATCGAGTAACATCACCTGAAAGCAATTGAGATTCCTCTATACAATAAATGTATTTCTTTAAAAGATAATGAGCACTCTCTTTAAAGAGCAAGATAAAGACACTTTAATGGAATATGGAGAAAAATCACAGGCTTGGTACTCAACCTTGAATTAATAAAACAAAAAAGATGGTTCTCATTTCTCATTTCTTCTCTGAACATTACACCCAACCAACTTCCCCCTATCCATCCAACCTACCTCCCCGCCCTCCCCAGTGCACACTTGAACCAAAATACCATGCAGGGACTGGCCATCTGCAAGGTATGGTCACGTGGTCTCCTTTTAGATACAGTGTTGATATTTTCAGGGATGAACCACTACCTTTTAAAGAACGTTTTACACGTGGAAAGCCAAACAAAGGCAGAGCCACAGGGCCCCACAGTTTACTGACTGCAGCTCTTTTGCAGGATCTTCAATGGGTTTGATGGAGTTGAGATTGAGACCATTGGAAAGTTGTCCACTCTGACGTTTGCCAACGTCTCGGAGATAGACTACGGCAATTACTCCTGCATTGCCACCAACAAACTTGGCAGCGCAAACACAAGCATCGTCCTCTATGGTAAGTGTAAACGAGTTGGTATTAAGCCTGTAGACCATGATTAGATTTATTTCTAAAGTAACACAAATGACAGAGAGAGACCCTACCCTCATTCATAACCAACGTGGTCTCTCAAAACCCTACTATTGTTTGGAATTGGCAAGCGTTTTCATTTGAATGGAGCAGACTGCAGTTCATGATAATTTAAAATAACACTTGTAATATTATAATAGATATATTAATGTTTATGTCCAGCATTGTTTTATATGATGCTAGGAACTCATCCACTAGCTTTTTTCCTGTTGTTCACAATACAGTGCAGTAAATGATTTTTGATTTTTTGTTTTGTTTGTTTTTGTGTTCTTTTGCTCTGTTCTGTTAAATTCTTCTGGTGTAGAAATAATTGAGCCCACTAGCTCAACGCTATTGCAAGGTTAGTACTGTGCATGAGCATGTTGCCCACCACTTTTTCTCACTCCCCCTGAAAAGTTGACAACGTGCCTGAAACTGTGCCATTTTCACATTGGGGAAAAACACGACCAAAGAATCCCGATGAGTTGCCACTGTAGCACCTCTGCTGTTTGTATGGGAAAAAAGGGGAAAAATCTGGTACGAAAGAGCACAATATTTTCCCTATAACTGGAAGGACTCGATTATTTACCAGCACATTCTGACTAAGGGCCAGATCAAATCAAAGTCACCGCGCCATGATAGAGCTCAAAAACATTCCTGTTATTAAAATACAAGACAAATTCCTTGCAAAATCAAGCCTTTTTGCACTTAAAAACAAGCCTATGGCAAATGGGTGGAGGCCGGGGAGTTAGCTGTTATGGCCCAACTAAGTCTGAAGTTTGTGAACAATAGCTGAATTCCAAGCCACTTGCAGAACATTATTTTATCATCAAAGTTGTTGGAAGCCATCGTGGATGGAACAAAAGGTTAATAAAAACAAAACAACAAATAAGAGGCAAATAAGGCCCTAGATATTTAAAGGCAGCCCATTGACCATATCAATCGAAAACCTGCACACAAAACATGAATCATTTTTAGTAAGAAAAATAGGATTGCATTAAAATTAATACATCGCTCTCATACCGTGTTTTGATATGGTGTTCGTTTGTCTCTTTTAAGTTTATTTTTGCGAATGTTTAAGTGTTTTATATATAACGCACCGTGTATCATTAGTTTATGTCCAACCAAATCGTGGCGTGGAGAGCTATAGCATGCCGTTATATCTGTAGATATATGTTCTGTTTTCTCTTTCTGATCTTTGTAAAACAATAGTTTACAATATGTTTAGAATTTCACTCTTCTCGTTATGTACCATCTGAGACTTTTCTGTTCTGTTCAAATATAGATTTTTTAAGGCACAAATGCTCCATTACTGTCATTACTTACCCAACAACTCCAGTGTAGTGAATGTAGACAAACTTGAATACTTAAAAAGAACGCATTCAAGTCAGGACAGCTTTAAAAGGCTAACATTCGGTTTTTCACAATAAAAATTTTAATACTTGCTTACTTAACCCCTCAAATGAAAAAATGTGATGCAGTTAGTGTATGACTAGGTCTAAGCAAACAGACACATAACTCGAAAACAAAAAAATGTAACTCCAGACTAAAATGGTAGACAAAATTCACATAGAAAGAAATAGGACTACCAATAATTACTAAAATAATATTTTTTATATTTTATATGTGTGCCAGGGTTAGTATTGTTGAGAATATTAACTTTGAGTTTTCGCGAAGACATGACCGTTTCTGGGTCCTGTTAAACGTCAGGAATGTAAACTGTGATAGGTCCACAGCTGCTGTCTTGTGCCTGCCTATGTTTGCGTTTCAAACACGTAATACATATGAATACATTGGGATAAAAAATGCCATTATGCGAGCACGATAGTGGTGTGATTTGGTCCGGCCTTAAATAAGATTTTCATCTGGTAACCAACTATAAACATATTTGCATGAACTCCAGCCCTAATACATTTTTTAACGACTGGACCATGTTATTAAGGCAACCCATTAATGTGCCTATCCCACTACTCAGTGACTAAAACCATAGTCAAGTCATATGTGTGGAAATGGTGAATGCTGCTTTAATGTACCTTTTACTAACAATGTGTATGTTCTTTCTTCAATTTAACCATCACACTACATGGCCTGGCTTCATTTTGATTTTGCATGTGCTCAAATCTGCATGTAAGTATTTTGTCCTAATAATTTTTTCAAATTTTTTTCTTTTCTAATTTTTTAACCATTGTGCATTAAATATTTCCCTTTTTTGTGAAATATCATAAAATATGTGACTCAACTTACCCCAGCTAATAACTGAAGTGCAAATTGTGTTTTCTAAGGATGCAAGAAATGTGTTAAAAAATGTTCATTTTCCAAGGATATGTCATGTGCATTTAAATTCTGAATGTGTTAATTACATAGAGGATTTCAAATAAGCAAAACAGGATGCATTAGCAGTGTCCTCTCTTGAGATTCATTAATTGCTTTGATTTTGATTGTGGGAAAACACTATTATTTTAATTATTCTGGTACAGGGTTTAGTATAATCTTCTGTGGCAATGTAATTGGATAGTTTTCCCCAACGAAAGAATATTGAACTCAGGAAAATCCAGGGGAAATTAGAAGTTATTGTATTACAGCCATCAAAGTAAAGCCTTAATCTGTCCCACACTCAATAGTGCCCTCGTTGTAAAATATTTATTTATCAGGGACTTCATTAACTCCCAGTGCTCTCTTAACTCAATGACCCCACTATGCCAGAGAATGAAAACCAATATTGTGTAGATGATGTTTAGAAATACCAAGAATAATATATTCAGTACGTGTGGTGCAGTTCACTCATGAGGTATTATTGTGCAATAACATAAGGTTACCAGGAGATGCATAATAATGAAATAGTGAAAAAGAGGTGGATTTTTCAAACCAGGTCATTATAAAAGGTTGCATTAAACTATATCTATGATTACTCTCTGTAGTATTAAACTACCTATTTTAAATTGAACACAGGAATTATAAATCCACAGTACATCAAAAGGGTGTTTCTCTTTAATTGTGCTTTTTTATTTATTTTTTACCTAGTCAAGTATATCAATATACGAAATTGAAAGAACTGGGACTTGCAAATCCATTGCTATCATTACAAAAATCTTTTTTTATTTATCTTCAATAAAAATAATAAAATATTGTTATTATCCTGCCTATTAATCAACAATGTAGAAATACTTCTTTACAAAAATTAATTCTGTACAAAATGATTCTGTTAGCTTTTCAATTAAAAGGTGCGTTTTAATTCATAGGGTCATTTTTGCAAGCTAGTTGCTAACATTTGAAAGTCCAGACAATCATGTTAATTGTGAAGTGAGCCAAAACAGAGTTTTCATTACATTAGTGAAAGAAAAATGCAATTTTGTATAAAAGTCATGTATAAAATCCATGGACATGCAGCAACAGTGATCTAATTTATGGACTATCGGTGTGCATTGTTTAATTTGGGTAACTGTTGGGTAAATGTATTTAGTATTGCTCTGAAGCCACAACACTGAACCAATGCTATAAATAGAAAGTTGGGTGCTGCAGTCTGAAACACTGTTTGGAGACCTCCACTTCAGGTAATCTTTATTGTGCTAGTAGCTTTTTGGTGCAGTAATATGAAAGCAAGTACCGTTTCAAACATGCTTTTATTAATCCTCTAAAATGTGTCTCCTGTAAGATATCACTGGTTTTAAACAGTATTGAAACTTTTCATTGTCTCACTTCATATTTTTGAAAAAGGCCTGCTACATCCATGCTGGCCTTAGCCTGTGATGGCGAGATTATGGTTTAGCAACTAAGCTTAACCCACAAGAGGAGTGCACAGCATAATTATAATGCCATTTAACACTCATGCACAACAAGCTTCCATATATCCCACGTCAGCCTACCCAGGACTCTGGCCTATTGCTAACCACACTAGTAGCACTGCATACCATCTGGGCAGTAGCTGATTAGCTTGTTTACAGCAGACTGCAGTTTAGGCTGACCTCGGCGGTTGACTGGTCAAGGATTTATCCCACAATGTGATGATGGTGTGAAGCAACTCATCTGAGCACATTATGACAGAAGCAGGAAGCAGCTGCTCTGATGTTCCAAATGTGACCACTAAAGTAGAACCACTTAAACCTTCATCAAAAGGAATGAACTATTTTGGAGCATGAAATGGCCCAATTCTCAGAAATAGCTCCGACCGGACTGCTGATACCTCAATTAATATCACTAGTAAATAGAACGGAGCAAACACCCAATTACCTAGTTGTAATTAAACATTGAATAATATGTTAAAGCCCTTACAGATTAACGGTTTGATTATATAAGGTCATTACCCAGTTAATTTAGTTTATGGTACAATTCAGTATGAAATCTGCTCTGCTGCTGTTGTGTCCAACAAATTCCATATTTAATATAAACACTCTCTTTTAGAGGAGACATCTGTTTTAGAAAAGACAACTTCTTCAGACTATGCAATATGGACAGGTTTGTAATAAATAAAATATTACCTAATAATCCAAACTAATTTTAAAAATAATAATTTAAAATAAAATGTTATTAAGTCACTAACTTCTAGGAATTAACACTTATTGTATTGATGACTCTTGTATTATTTTCGTTTGGATTTCAACAGGAGACCTAATTATAGGATACAAGGAATTGAACAAAATGTTGATTTGCAGTTGCAAAACCCATACTTGTGCTAGAGGTACACTGTTACCTATGTATGGACAAACTACGAGAGCCGGTGCCAAACTCCCTTCCCTTCCTGTTGGAGCACTTGGAGAGTGCAAGGGCAGTGAAACGTAGCTCAGGGATACTTTTACAAGCTTCATGTCTATATCCATCTGCTGGCTTAGACAAGGGCAAGGATGAAAGCAATCACATCGCATTCATTAAAACGTGTGTTCTCCCCGGCAGGGCCTGGAGCAGTGCAGGATGGGAACTGTGGTTCCATTGGAACACAAGCCACAGCCTATCTCTTTATTGTCGTCGTCGTTCAACTCCTGCTCAAATTTTGATGCACATTTTTTCTCTCTTTCTCTCTCTCAGTGGTGGCTTATTTCATGTGTCTCACCTGCAACCACAAACTGTTGCACTCTATGTGCATGGGCTAGCGCAGATTCCAGTTTTCAAACTCTTAAAATTCATGTAACAGTAACATTTTTCTGTCAGTTTTTCCCCCACTTCTGATGTCAATTGTTAATTTCCTGAGATGTAATAATGAAATTAATTTAAACTATACTTTCCGGGCATCAGAAAACACCAGAAAAATACCTTGAGATGAAAAAGGCACCAGACTTTTCTTCAGTAATGTATATTATATTTTTAAGTGGGTTGTGCTATGCTATATTTTAGTAATATTGATTATGTATTTTTTAACAGGTGTAACATTCTTGAAGTTGCAATTAATTTTTAAAAAACTACTGCTAAATTATTATTTTTTAAAGCAAGTTAAATGGTGGAATGCCTTTTTTTTGTAACTGGCAGAACGATAAACATGTACTTTACTATTTAGGGTGTGGGAAATCTCATCTGATAAAAATATAATGATCCAATTACCCGAGTGAGGCTGAAGCTTTATAAACATCTAAAAGAGAAATGGAAGAAATAACCATTTTGCCAACATAGCACATTTAGTCTTTAAGTAACGTAACACATTAGTTATATAGGTCGTTCTATGATACCTGAAGTTTAAAGCATTCAAGAGTGTAGGTTGAAATCTTTCAATGAGTATTACTCAGTGTTAAACTAACCAGTGCTGGCTACTCAGGGCTTTGGGTTAGGTCAAAAAGATTTAAATAGATTGGATCTAGTCTTTCAAAAAAAATTTTTTTTTTAGTTGAAGAAATAGGATACTTACACAACAATGAAATTACAGTGATTACTATTTGATTAAATGCGATTAGCGGGTTATCAAAGTTTTGATTTGGTCCCAGCTTAGATTCAGCATCTTCAACAAACACAGCCCAAAGAATACTCGGTAAACCTTTTATTTTTTCTTTACAGTATTTTTCTATCGTTACTTGAATTAATCATAAATAGTGTAACTGATTGCATACTATTAACCATTTGGTTCTGTGGAGCAAAATGTAAAGAAATAAATGCATAAATCTTAATAAAAATGCAGAAACGTATTATGTCAACAGATATTATTATGTACTGACATTTTGGTTACAACTAGAATTTAAGCAGTGAGCTTGTTTGCATTTATAAAGGCATTTATTGATCAGTGCTTAATTGTGTTAGTGGTGTAATCTATACATCAGAACAACAAACGACACACGCGAAATAGTATCAGCCATCAAAAATGCGCAAACTTTTTAATTTTTTCCCCCAAACAAAACTAATCTATGACTCATGACCTAGGAGGACCATATTATCCGTTGATTGATGAGAAAATTCTATGGAAATTAATCTGAATCCGTCCTGGTTACCCATTGGTTTAGTTTATATTGTGCTCCCTGGAAATTGTTCTTATCAATTTAATAACTCCTCCAAGCACTCTGTACTCTGGCCATCTTTGTAACTGGCATTTGTTACATGGAATCTAGTTACATATTCGAGCCGGATTACAGTGATTGATAGAGCAAATACACTCATTTTTATTTGTGTTATTGAAACACAAATGCATGTGTACCTAATGTACACTTACTCCAAATATTCATATTAAGGCAAAATAATGCCCTTTTCAGGTGTCCGATGACATGGGTTGAATGATATGTTAATAAAGATAAAGCAGCTGTTTTAATAAAGATTGGACAGAATTGTTATTTTCTGTAGGATTGCAGCTCCATAGCTTCCCTAGTGGAACAGCCACAAATCGTTGATGTCTTTTTATTCATTCTTAAGCATGTGTTGGTTCTAACAATGCCAAAACCCAGCACATATTTATTGAATAATTCAAAGCACATTGTATACCGATAACAGTGTCTGGCGACCACAGAAGCCTTAGAGACACATGTTATTCATGAATGGGTACTGGGGAGGACAGAAGTCAGGCTTTCTACTCAATTTAATGTTTGATGTAAGCAGACATAAACCTCAAAAAGAACTTAATCAAGCTAACGCAATGCTTGGGGTTGATACAATCATTTTTATAAACCAACAACTCCTTATAT
>JAOVYW010000612.1:0-17314 GCA_025775045.1 Hiodon tergisus | reverse complement strand
AGCCTGATCCTCAGCCGGTGCTGATGGGCGTGCCCGGACCTCTCCCGTGCGTACTCTAGCCGGACGCGTGGCACACACTGTAATGAAAAAAATCATTACAGCATGTAACACTGTAATGAAAAAAATCAAAAATTCTATACAAAATTTCATAATGCATTACAATTTTCAAAAAGTAGTTAATTTTCACATTAAAAGTTGTATTGTACCATGGGCAACTACAATTGTTCTGCAATATCTTTCCTTATATTTACTGTTTGTACTTAGTTTTTACAACTACTGGTAGAAGCACTCCTGACAGTTGGACTAGAATCCTTTGAAGCAAATTCTTCCAGTGTGGAATGCTCCTTAGAAGCCTCTGTTCAGCATGCATAGGTTGAATGTGTTCAAATGCAAATAACCACCTAATATAAGTATCGAGCCTCTACATAAGACATCCCCTGCCATAATTAAACATGAATGTTAAAAAAGGGCACTGTAATGCTTCCTACTGATGTGAATTCATAGTATTGTACCAGCAAAATATTATTAAGATGTATTTAACAATGACACATTTTTGTTTTTATTAGGCCTTACAAAAATAAAACATACAAAGCAGTCAAGTGAAACCGGCATAGACAGACCCCTAAGCCTATTCTTATCCTGTTTTCTCTAGACAGGTAAAATTGTGTTTCATTTTAATGAGATTAATCTATTCTTTCTGATGCTCCAGTACTGCTTCTTAAGGATGTCACTTGCATCACCAATCTGGAGGGCTGGGTGGGCCACCCCCTGGATCCCATTGGCACCATTTTCAGTACACTGATGGAAACCAGCCAGGGTGATGATGGTGGCTCACCAGTCCAGTAATTATCTACTCTATGGGGAGTGCTTAAGCCAGTTTGTACTGGTAATTTGGTTTTTGATTTCCCTCTGGAAATGCTATCTATTTAGCACATAGTGACAAACTCTCTTTGTAAAAATGTGCTTCATGGGTTTATGTAGTTACTACATTGAAACATGAGCGTGAATAAACTCTGTTAAAACCAAACAAGTCAAACCACAAGTTGCACTCCTTGATTTATCTGATTTTACCTCATTAGACCTCAAAATCAGAACATATATAGCATATATAGGAGGTGATTATTGTGGTAAATCTCCTGATGAAGTATAGAGGAAGAAAAAGCCATGGTTTTAAAAGTTATATACAATATTTTGATAGTTGTATCAAAGCTGGTGTTGCCTGAGTTTTACCCCAAAATGCCCCTTTTATTCAGCTTTATGAAGGTAACAAAATATAGTGTCAGCCATCTGAATTTAGGTCTGAAACTGGAGCTTGGACAGTGACAGAAAGTTTTAGAGAAGAGAGTTATTTCACCATTAGCAATCACAGACTTAAGGAATTCCTAAATCAACTTGCTCTTTGATAATATGAAGATAATAATGATAATAATATCTTTGATTTGATAACTTGTTCTTTTGATTATACATCATTATATTATACTTCTCAGGACCATCTGGAGATCTGGAGTGTACCCATTACATGTGGGTGCTCAGCACAGTTTTGACAGGTGATGATGCGCTCTGGTTATCCATGAAAAGAGACGTTTTAAATGAAAAAGGGAGCAGAAGCCAGAAGCATGTTAAACGGTGCTTGTGTGTGTGGAAACTTTGCAACTGTGTGTAAGAAATAATTTATTGTGCTATATGTCTTGAGTATTGAAAACAAATTCTAACTTACGTATAAAGAATATTCTATGTAATGTGAAATACTTGAAGCCTCAGTAGCTTGGTTTAAAATAAAACAAATCAAAAGGACTAAAGTGCACCTTGCTTCAGGGGTTGGCTAAGGCGGTGTATTTATATGCTGAGCATCTGTAAAATTGTCTGTGTTGTCTGTGCCCAGAGCCAATGGTTACCCTGAAGCCTAACCATACCTTTTCTACCAAAGACAATAACGTTGTTCCATGTGAACCAGTCAGTGGAGCTGGAAACTTTCTGTCCACTGCTTTTCCAGTTGGACATAGAGCAATTAGTGATTATTCATATTTCATATTTAAAAGGGAACACTGAGTAATCATAACTGTTGTTCCGTGAAATACATAGATTAACAGTCTTCAGGGGGTCGCTGTGGTACCTCATTGGCTCTTAAGAAAATATAAACAGAACTGTCATGGCCATCAGTTTTTTAAAAATTGTGGTCATATAACACCAAGCTTTTTTGCAAGAACTGGCATATCTGCGCAGATATTTCTTTAATATTTCTAACCTAATAAGTTAACCGCAGTTATAATAACCCAACATTCTTAGATAATGGAATCCACAGTGGCGAGGAAGGAGGACAAGGGTCCCGGAGGGGAAGACTCCAAAGCAGTTTGTCTCACGGTAAAGCTCACTCCTTAGTGTCAGTGATCGTTAGCTTTTACGCATGGCTCGTTATGTTGCATATTATTTGTCAGGATGGCAGAGAACAGAATTGTGAATAATTCAAAATTCAAAATTTCTTTCATTAATGCGGCAGAAGAAACAAAAGTGCTATTTATTTAAAAAACTATGCATATCCAATTCATATCACAAAAACAAAACCAGTAATTAATCCCTCTCCCTTATACAACAAAAGTAATACACATGTATTCTAACAATAGTAACATAACATTTAGTACACATTTACGTAATAATTGTTAAATTAAAGCCCTTTAAGATATTTGCTTTCTCCTAGTTAAAATATAGTTTTCTGCCAAAATGGATTACATATAGATTGGATGAACAGTTATGGAAAGATTAATTAAACAATAAGAGTTGTTGTATATTAAACATACCTTCAGTTACATTATATGCTGAATTTACAGTGTGATGTCTGTACACCCTGTTCAGTTCAGAAACATGCACTTTAATGCAATGTTGGTCAATAAAAGTGGAAAGTTTCTGTGGTGGAAATAAGGATAATAAACAATATTTCTATAATCTGTAGACTTCACAGTGAAGTGAACATCACTGACAACATCAATGGGAGACTTCCCTCATCACAAAGACACAGGCACTCTAGCACTAGCAACAGAGACACAAAAACTAGGAGACAGAACAGAGGTGGGAGGCACAGAAGTAATATGCGCCTGATGAGAAGCAGAGGGGATCATGTGACATTAACGCAGAGTGCCGGTAAACAAGCTAGCAATATAATATTTTCTATAAAAATTTCGAGCAATTTCTATACACAGTAAAACCCCACAGTCTATACTCTCCAGTGGTCCATATGGGGGGATAAAATGAGATGCGCTCTGGCATATGTCCAATAGCAGTGAATTTAAGCTAGAGTGGCAAAATGTGGCAGAATCCAGAAGTTGTCAGGCAGATGGAGCTGCCATTTAAGGATGAGCCAAACATTTGATGACCACTTGGATCTCCTGAAGATGTTAAGGAGAATAACCCCAGACAAATGTAACACCAATGCAATTCAAATAAAGACATATGAACCTAATATACCCTATGTCCCTTCAAAGATTTTCTTTTTCTTTTTGGCTGACTCTTCAGTTTATACAGTTGGATATTCATTGAAGCATCTCAGGTTAAGCACCTCACGCAGGGATAAAATATTGTAGTGTTTTTCGGAGTGTTACTACTCTTGTGGGTTCAAGCAAGGAGCCAGACACCGGTTTCAACAGGAAGACGTGCTCTTTATTTACACATGCGCTTATGACCGCCTTGACAAAGGTGGAACTGGCAGTGAAAAGAACTGACAATACATGGGAAAACACAGAAAGCCCTCACACAAACAAGTAAAGCAGTTCACGGTGAGGGAACTAAATCTTAATCACCAAAACACCTAACGATACAGTTAACTGAACTGAACTACAACACAACAACGTCATTAAAAGACGGAGCTTTGAACACGTTATTTACATTATTAACAGTTCGGGGGCCAGGCTTCCCAGCAGCCCCCTCGGGGATGGTTGAATGCCATTGGCGGGGGAAGCGCTGCTTTCCATCCCCGTTACAATATCATAGCCAATTGCTACTAGAACTGGCTGCCTTCTATTCACAAGTGTCTTAATTACTAGACCATGTGCTGCCATATTGGTCAATGTGGTATGGATTTTGTTTATATAGTTATTTACAGTTTTTAACAATGAAAATAGAAAAGGCTTTAGATGTAACAAGTTAATCAAGCTAGACTGCCAGTACAATTCTTACAGTGGTGGAGTAGTTGACCAAATATCCCCCAATCAGTTTCCCTGTATCCTCTCATATTCCCTCTGTCTTGCAGTCTTGCAGCCAACAATGCTTAACAAACAAACAAACAAAATTTAAGTTGGTACGAACTAAGAGGGGGAAAAACGTTTAGATAGACAATAACAATATATAAATAAAACAAATACACTTTTTACATCGACATATACACTAATTTTAACTGATCTTTATGGACAGCAAGAAACTTTCTCCAGCTAAGTGAGAGCAAGACTGAAATTGTTGTGTTTGGCCTCCCTAGCGCTGTCTCTGATATCACTAGCAATATAGCGACCCTGCCATTAAATCTCCACCCTTTGCTAAAAACTTAGGAGTGGTCTTTGACACAGCTTTAAATTTTGAAAAACAAATAAGTGCTGTGGTGAAGGGAAGCTTTTTCCAACTCAGGCTGATTGCTAAAGTAAAACCATTGTTCTCTCTTTAAGGATTTGGATTTAATTATTCATGCCTTCATCTCATCCAGACTTGACTATTGTAATGCACTGTACGTGGGTCTTAGTCATTCATCTCTGTATCGCTTGCAGTTAGTCCAAAATGCAGCTGCTAGGTTTACAAGAAATATTGACTCTTACCTTACAGGTATAATTGCAAGGACTGTGAGAATGCTGGAAAGCAAAAACACAAAACCAGGAAACCACGCCAGAGTGGCTTGGTAAATCTTGGTGTAGATTGGCGAATAGGCCAAACTAGCAAGTGTGAATGACAGCTGGAGAACAATAAGTAAAAAGGAACATAAGCCAACAATCAATCAATTTTTAAAAAGTAAATATAGCACAAATTTTACACACACGCAAGCTTAAGTCCGAATATTTCTATACACTGGAACTACTGCTCTTCATTCGGTAGCAGTTGGAGTGAGTTATGCATTTTGAGTGAGTAAAGGTGTTAAATGTTATACGATCCTTCCTTAAAGGAAGAAGGAGAAATCCATTGCAACCTTAGTAGTCTTTAATAAGCATTTAGTGTACGTCTGCCAATGAAAACTAAGAATAGAAAAGGTTAACTACTTGCAAGAGCAATGTCCTGTTATTAGAATAAATATATACAGCAAGGAGCTTATACATAAATTAAAAGTGAAAATAATGTAATGAGGGTGAAGATATCTTTATCTAAACATAACTATAACAGTCATAGTTAGTCATGTAGAGGACAGATTTCAGCATCTTCACAGACACACGTCCTACAATCTCCTTATAACTTCTCTACATTTTAATTTAAAATGAATCTCCCTGTTAATGTGACTTAAAGCAGAATCCGACAATCTGTTTGATTGTTTGCTTTAAATGAAATTCATGCTATATGCCATGATCAAGGAAATGGAAAAGGAAACGGGTCAGGAGTTTTAAAAATCGCTTTCTTTACCCATCAGAACCCGTGATATTTGGTCTCTGTTCTTTAAGGTTTTGTAATGTGATATTATACGTCTATGTTAAAGAGCATCTGATACCTCACTAAAAAATAAACTAGTTCTAATTGTTCTAATTTAATTAAGACCAATCTAATGCTTCCATTTTCAGATCTTACACGACAGTAAGCTTTAATCTTTTATGAAAGATGTACAACCTGTAGTCCTGTTTCATCTTGTTTCTAATTAATTTTGATGAGTCTCAGATTACATACATCAAATTCTTGGTCTTATGCCTTACCATACGAAGAGCCTTGGACTTGCTTAGACAACAGAGATCGAATAGTAGTCATCGGGATCAGTGCAAACAAAGACAAAGCTCGAGCTGAAATAAAAGCAGAACAAAGATGTGGTGGTTTTGAAGTTCCCTACAGCATTTGAAAATAAATTATACTGAACATAGAAACAGTATGACAACATGCTTCAGTTATATTCTACCCCAATTATCTTTGGAGGGAGGACAAATGCAAAATATAGATCAACCAAATAATGGGTTACTATAGGCTTGAACTTCCTATAATTGCACTCAGAATTTATATGATATCTGCTTAGTAAATACCAATTTTAGAAGCAATATAGAGGATTTATGAAATATTTTATCTTGCATACATGTCCACTTTTATATTCAGAAAGGGAATAATATAATTTATTTTCAATTAAGATTAAATGTATGACCTTTAAATTATATCACTTAGAAGATCAAGACCAATAATAAATGAAAATAATACATTAAAAAATATCAATTATTATTGTGCAATTTTCCCTCTTAAGATGAAATATTTTTAATGTGATGTTTAAAAAGAACTGATTCAGTTATGCTATTTGCTTAATAAAATAAACTTGTTTGGTTAGTTATTTAATTCCAAGGAAAACATATTATTATTGCCTAATCCACTCCCCACCTTTAGGGAGGAATCACATGAGATGGGTAGGAATACATTCACAGCCAACACATGAAAGGGAGGTTTATGCTGTCTATACAAGTAAACTAACCAGATCAACCTGCCTAGAATAATTAAACTGTTTTTTTTTTTTTTTTCTGGGAAATGTCCTCTTGAAACTTTAAAATTCAAATTTAACTTCCCAGATTCTTAAACTGAAAAATATTTTTCATACTACTTGTAAATAATATTTAGGACATTAAGCAATGTTATTTCCAGTGTATATGAATATAGTGGTTTGGAGCATGGATGAACAATCCTGGTTTTCTGGATTTCCCTTTCACCTTGCCTAATGGTTTTCAACTAAAGGAAAATATTTGCTAATTGGAAGGCAACTCTAAAATCCATGGGTACATTTTTTAAACAGACAGAATTAAACATCCATTGGATAAATATTTTAGGGTATATACTGAAGTAACTTATAATTGTATTATACAGGGGTAGTTTCAGAAAATTGCTTTGTTAGTAAAATGTGTATTTTGATAATTATATTCATTTAATTATTAAGGTACCAGATTAAATCATTTTACCCTCATGATAAAATTGAATAAACAGCATAAAAATACATTTGAATAGTTTCTGGACTTGTTTGCAAGGAATGTTGCTGAGCTCTACAAAATGGGTTAACTACAGAAGGTGAAGCCCCTGGAAGATACGTTTTATTGGTTCTAGAGAGACGTTTCTTTAGTTCAACCATATGCTTTGACCTGCCAAAACATGCAGTGAAACTCTTGGCCATGGAGTTTCATGTAGTGCCAGCCATAACAAATAGAACTGAAGAACGTCAAGCCAGTTTCTTTTTCAATCATTTTCTCTTTTAACAAAACAAGTCTGTAATGTTTAATTTGAGTTAAAAGAATGCCATAACTTAACCAATACATCAATATTTTATTTGGTAATATGGTTTTAGGTCAGTTTTCTTGCATCATGTCACCATGTATCATTTATAACTTAACACGTAATTGTTGTGATGTGTATATATAAATTAAAAATCCAATATCTTCCTTACCTACGTAGAACATATATGTTGCTTTCACAAATGCCATGAAGTATATTCCACCTCCGAAGGACACCATACCAATCATGATCATAACTGCATCGCTAATACATCTGGAGAAAACCAAGACCCCCAGGAAACTTGTAATGAAGATGAGGGAGCCTGCTGCGTTTCCATATCCCACGTATGTTGCGTCCCAATTTAAGGGTTCTCTCATAACAAAAGATATCAAAACTTCCATAGCACCTCCAACGGCCACGTCATAAAAGATGGCGCTAACAAACAAAAGTGCAATAACAACTTTAAGGGGACGTTGGTTTGCTGTGCCATTGCTTTCACCTTGTAACTCCGAGCTGTAACTTCTTGTCTCGGTGAACGTTTTGTGGAAGCATGTTACGTATAAAAAGCACATAAGATACAGCAAAATACTCAGTCCAACTAAGACTGTACCTTTTTCGAGGTCAAATGTACGTATTTTGAAAATATGGCCAGATGCTAAGCTACCGGCAAAACCCGCAATTCCGTATATTAGTTCAATTCTCATCAAGAGGCGAGACCTCTGCTCCTCGCATGAACACACGGAGGCTAGAGCCATAACACCAGCCCAATACGAAGAGTACCCCCCAAACAATCCATATACAGCTGCTCCACCAAACATCACCTCAATTGGTAACTCAAACAGGACAACGAGGAACAAGAGAGTCCTCGAGATAAGGTACCCCACCAAAGGCACAGCGATGGGTATCTTCCTGAATCCTTGGTCTCCAAACTTTGCCAGAAAATATGCGGGTAAGAATGGAAGCAAATTCGATATCATAGTATATGTCATGTAAAAATCTGACATGAGTCTCTGCGTGTCGTCCTCAGTGTCTGTGTAATTGGTGGACGTCATTTTGGCACACCGTTCTTTCACCACCATCTGCAAACCAGTGTCGTAGAACGAACTGGCAAACTGAGCCAAAAGAACAACAGGTTCAATGTGTTTCCGTAATGATGTAAGTCGTAACATTTCGTTACCAGTAACGTTGACGATTAAGTTTTTAAAAACAGTAAGAACACAGCTGACGGAAAGACCAAAGGCAAGTATTTGTTTTGAAAAACAAAAAGTAGAAATTAAAGGTCGCTATGATGTCATTATTCCAGGTGTTTTCAAAGGAATGTAACTCTCGTTTTGCTTCAAGGAGTGTCGTTTTAAAACTAAGCTGCAATTCAAAATGTGCTAATGAATCAGTCGTAGACATGAATGTCGAAACTAAAATCTTCACTGCCAACCTAACCTCTAGTTCCGGTTTTAAACTTCTCAAAAATATACAGATAAGTTCCCACGTCATCCGAGAAAGTAGGAGTGATATTGGGGCGTCATATAAAAACAATAGGCTGAATTGGGAGGGACGTACTTCATAAATCAAGATTAATTCAGCCAAAAACTTAAAAGAAGTAAAAGTATAATATTCTTTTAAATTATGTTTACCTACTTATTATTTGATTGTGGTAATTTGTTTAACAAAAACAACCCTAATGTTATTATGCCTAAATCGTGCTGCCGGTGCACGCAATGCATGGCCTATGTCATTAATTGCATGAAATACCATCTAAACCATATTACGTTTAGCAAATTTTTGTAATTTTAAATGTTAAAAAAATAAATTAACTCCACTCTTCTCTGTTCTCAGTGTGACATGTTTACATTCAGCTACATCCAATCAGCATTAGCTGTGCTGCTAATTTTGTATATAGGAAGTATTGCTGCAACATTGAATAGACCGACAAAGTGGCGGAGTTGGAGGAACACATACACAAGCTTTATGAAATTAGGGACAGTGAGATATTTCTAGATTCTTTTTTAGTCGTTCTGAAAGCTTTACGTCACCTGGACCTAGTCTCAGAAAGTTTTGTCTTGATTCGAAAGAGGCATAATTGCAAACCAAATTCAGTGATGAGTCCTAAGTACACACAATAAAAAGATAAAAAATAATAAAATGCTGTACAATAAACTGCCTATCTAACAACATCTAACGGTTAATTTATTAATTGCGTTATCAAGTGGAACGGAAACTGTTAAATTAATAATGAAACCTCTCTGGAACACATTGGCAAAATATTTTTAATAAGTTAATGTGACCCTGAGTTTGGAAGAATAACGACAAGCTAATTCTGTTGAAAAACCAAAACAATCTATAAATGTTTAATGGTTGCTCTCAGGCATTTGTATTTTAAATACCTCCTAGTTGCTTACAATCCCCAGAGATTAGAGGCTCACTAGAGGATGACTTTTTGACTGTCCCAAGAGTAGCAAAAGCTAAATCTGATGGTAGAGCCTTTTCATGCAGAGCCCCTTGACTAGTTTACCAAACTTTGTTCAGGAATCCGTCTCAAAATTTAAATTTGTAATTTTGCATTCAAAATTTATTGGTTTACTGTGGCCAACTTTTAAAACATCTTTTACTTACTGAAAGTTGCTTTCTGATCTTGGAGAAAATTTATTTTTATCAAAAGATTCCAAATCCAACGTGGCAGAATTTATGGGTCCTTGGGGAAATGTGGTCTTTATGAGATTAACCTTGTTACTAAGTTAAACCAATCAAGAGTTCTACTCTTTCAAAGTTTGAATTTTCACTCATATGCTATAGTGCTGCCATTTTTTTATTTGGTGAAAGGAAATAAATTAAATGGGGTACTTATGCACTGTGGCACTTAAAATATTAAGTCCGCCTTGTTCACCTTCTTTTCTTGTGCCGCTCTGACCGCCGTTGCCTGCCTGCCCGCCCGCCTGCCCGCCCGCCCGCCCGCCCGCCCAGCTCCTCTTCCAACTCCAGCACCTACTGAGGGATCACAGGTCGTTAAATGCCGTTTTCAATTAGCATGATCCTCAGCCGGTGCTGATGGGCGTGCCCGGACGTCTCCTGCGCGTGTACTCGAGACGGACAATTGTTTTCTTAATTTTGGGCATAAGCATTAGCCAAAATAAATGGTGTTGAAAAAGAGGGCCTTTAAAAACAACAGATTTTTCAATTTTATCTGCTATTACATTGCAAAAGTCATTTTAACAGCAAAAGGCATTTTAATAACTGAGAATTGTGACAAGAGTGCCTTAGAAAGAGACTTAGAAACCATATAATGGCCATCCAGCTCTTTCATAAACTAACATGATATGTAACAATAAGTGCTCAAACACCCAATTCATTTTAATTGGGTGAATTAGGTCCCTAATGCTCAAACTCACAACCTGAGCTGTACTCACTCATTTATTATGAAGGCAAATAAAGACATAAACAAAAAGAGGAAAGAGATTGCCTTGTGCTTTTTACTTCCTCTCTCCATGTCGCATGAAATAAATAGAATCATCCTTTGAGCGCCCAAACTGAGTGAAGACTTTTCTTCACTCGGCTTTACAGGTGCCACTTACCGACTATGTAATCTTACTTGGGGATTCAATGCAAACATGGGGAACGATGGAGATACTTGGGAGTTACGGCCTCAGCTAATAATATAAAGTTAGGCAGCCACGGCCACACAGTATGACAATCCTTAAGAAACAAATAACAAAGGATGAAATATAAAACCCAAATAAAAGAATGCCTGGCCTTCTTATAACCAGTTGCCCTTACCTTAACAGCTACACCCAAAATGAGTTCAGACCTGCCGAAATGGTACGTCTCATCAATTCTACATCAGCAGCAGACAGCAACAAGAAGCCCACACCACTAACAGTTTCTTTGATCCAAGATATACAAAGTTTGATAAATAAAATTCAAAAACGTATTTTGCGTCTTGAATCAGATATTTATTTAAATTAAGAATGAAGATATTGAAGACATATCTTTTTCAATATCTGTCAACAATGGTGGAAAAACAGCAGAGCAGATAGATTTATTTATATTTAAACACCAAATATCAAACAGAAAACCTGCATACATCTATTGGAAGGCATTATTCAACACGTACACCTACCATCTTGCTAGCAGCATTACTTTTAATATTACAGGGAAAAGGTCTTTTCAAACAAAGTAATATCCCTTGAAGCACTGTTATGTCCATCACTAAGAAATGGAAGAATCTGCATAGAGCCAGCCGTACTCTGACTCCTCCCAAACCGAACAGTGGGGTAGGAAGGGTATTGGACAGAGAAGCCACCAAGGGGCAAGTGACAACTCTGAAAGACCTACGGCGTTCCATTGCTAAGATGGGAGAGCTGTCAATGTGCCAACAGTAGCTTAGGTACTCCACAAATCTGGACTGTATGAAAGAGTGGAAAGAAGGAAGCTGTTACTGAAAAACAACCCACGTAAAACCCAGCCTTTTGGAATTTGCAAAAAAGGAATGTGGGGGGGGGGACAAAAAGGAGAAGCATGCCGGGGAGTGTGCCTAGTCCGGGAGACAGGGACACAGTTGTATGGTTTATGGCCACATGGCTCACTGTTAGAGTGGGGCTACCAAGTAACAGATTTGATTATTCGTACACTTATTCGTACAAATATGTTTGATTATATTAATTGGAATACTTCTAATGGTTAAAACCTGCCTTGTCTCTTGTGAGGGGTTGTATCACTACAGTAGTTGCAAAAGGAAAAAATGTTGACAAACTAACACGCTGGTGTGCAAAAATGCTCTGAAATGAAACTTGTGAAGAATGAGGAAGTCAAGTTGAGCAAGAGCAAATGTGTTGTAATCTTTATTATTAACATACACATTCATACCTTTGCTGTGTGTCTATTTGTATCTTTTCACTACCTCACAGTATTCTGGCTAAACTTAATACAGATTAATACGGTTATTTAATGTAACCGTTCTAATGTATTTACCAATACTTTTTCCAAGAAAAAATTTAGTTTAATTTCCCTTTAATGATCATTCATTCGCAACTTCAAATTTAGTTGTTTCTAATCCTTAATAGGGAAATACTGCATAGCTGATGTAATATGAGTCATGATGCACTAATAATTCTGGTGCAGTTTTCCTGCATTCCTGGAACAGCATTCACGGTTCGGCCTAAATCCCGCCTGTTCTTCTCGACTGTTCTGTTCACGAGGTTTCTGCAGCCTGGATTGGATGATCTTCATAAAATCTTTGCCAGTAATGGACAGGAGGCTGATGCCGTGGTAGCTTTTGCACTCCCGATTATTGCCTTTCTCCAGTATTGGCACTATCATACCTTTTTCCAAGCGGATGGTTTTCATTCGGAGTGCCAGATAAGTGACAAGAGTGCATGAAGTCGGTGCAGCAGGACATCTCCTCCCGCCTTGATCGCCTCAGCAGTGACCTGATTGACTCCGGGTGCCTTTCCGTTCTTCAGTGATCTGACGGCAGTTTTGACTTTGTCAACTGTAGGATCGTCGTTGAGGAATGGATTCACTGGTGGATCGATAGGCAGTGGCTCTGCTGGTGGTCCTTGAGGTGGATCGTGATTGTATAGTTCTTGGAAAAATTATTTCGCTGGGAGACCTCACAAAGGTTCCATCCGGTTTCTTGATTTTGTAATTTGTCAATTTGGTCATTCCACTCAGTCTCTTGAGCATTTGGTACTCTTGCCTAGATGCAGCTTCCTCGAGATCAGCTGCTACTTTATTCCAGTAGGCTTCTCGTTCTGTCTTCATCATCTTCCGAACTTCTTGGTTCAGGTGCCGATATTGCTCAAGATCTACGCGTTTGACCCGCTTTCGCTTGTCCACCAGGTTCAGGCATTTGTCCGAGATCCACAGCTGCATTCAGTGGCGGTTTAGTGGACAGAGAGGAGCTGCAGTTTCTACGATCGCTTATCATATCTGCTGTTCTTCGTTGTCCAAATCATCTGACTGAGCTAGCGCTGCAAATTTGTGTATGGATTTACTGTATTTAAATTAATTAATTTATCTCGATATCATTAAGGTTGTTGCTGCTTGGTCAATTTTCGTCCTTTGCTGTGTCTGGACATAGACTGTAGCCTTCCATTTGAGTATTACTGCTCTACAAGATAACTGGTCAATTTTCGTCCTTTGCTGTGTCTGGACATAGACTGTAGCCTTCCATTTGAGTATTAATGCTCTACAAGATAACTGCGCAGTCCCCTCCACCAACCAGTCCCTCATTTGTTGGTGTACTGTGATGTATTGTAGCTCTTTCGCACAAGATTCATGTAAGTCTAGTATGCAACAATGGTAATGGCTAATGCAAGTCTGGATATTCTTTCCAGTGTGGATTACTCAAACTCTGCCCAGGTTGTCAGGGTAAGAATATGTAAACCCACACACTTTCTTGCATTTCTCCTCATGCTGTTATACACTTGCATGTATAAAGTGGAAAATAAATCTTAATTTAATTAGTCTGCTCCAGTATATTTTGCCATATGGTTTGGCATGATTTTTCATGATTTGAGTTAGTTTGCTCGGAAGAGGGAGGTTTTTGTTTAACTAAAGTTAGTTTACTTTGTCGTTTCTTGTAATCTTCCAATTTGTTATAATGCCAAATAAAAGGCTGAAACCTTCCCCCAATGCCTTGTTCTTCAGCAGCTCTGGGACTGAGCACACCCTCGCGTGCTACAAAGTGGTGCTGAAACCCGGGAGCGGCGGAGAACATGGCGTGGTGCAGGATTCTTGCGCAGGGCATAAAGACATGGCGCACCGGCCAGGAGAGCTGCAGGTTTTGCGACCAGCCGGGCCACCGGAGTCAGACCCGGACCCTGGACGAAGAACAGGCTCGCCTCAGACAAGCAGGCACAGTGTGGTGCCATGCTTGTGGCCTGTTCGGGCATGGGCCCGACTGCTGCCTGCTGTGGCAATTCAAAACAAACAGGCGGGTGGCAGAGTGGGGAGTGGAAGACTCCCTGCTGCCAGCCTTGGTAGGGGAGCAAGCAGAGGGGTTCCCCTGGCAGAGGGAGACAACCTTCCCGGGCCCAGGCCAGGGAGCGGGAGCAGAAGTGGACAGGATAGCAGAGGACAGGCTGAGGAAACGGTGGGCGGCCTGGCCCAGCATTCAGAGGGGGCTCTGCCCATCCTGCCCCAGCCTGAGGGGTTGCCGTCGGACCTGCCAGTTCTGTCCGGTTTTGGGGGAGAGAAGAGGCCGTCCCCAGCTCCAGGCCCAAGCGTAGGACCCGTGCCCAAACATGTTGGAGAAACTTCCACCCAGCCCGGGCGCATCGGCAAAAACATGCTCCGCCGGGCGCCAAGCAGCCCCGACTTTTTTGCAGCTTTTTTGCAGTCAGCAGGAGCAGCCCAGATTCCCAGGGGGTCGGCAGGAACAGCCCAGCGTCCCAGGGGGACTGCCTGAGCCGCCCGAGCTGCCTGAGCTGGCTATGCCCATGGCTGGGAGACCGAGAGAGCCTTTTCTGTCTCGTTCGGTGGAGGATCCACTGCTGCGGATTGCTTTTCCTGGAGCCCCAGGGATTCCTCCAGACTGGTCTGTGGAGGTTCAGCACCCAGGCCCCTGGGAGCGGTCGCAAGGCCATGCGGGTCCCCTGCCCTACGACCCTGGCAGGTCATTGCCTCCCACCAGGCCACATTCTGGCATTCACGCAGCTGGCAGCCACACCCTCCCAAGCTAGACAAGGGACTGGATGCAATGCAAGAGCGGAGGGCCATGCCTGTCAATTGGACCTCATTGTGCACCTGAGTGTGGTTCCACTAATGGTAATCACATTCTAGGCTCTTTAAAAGAGCCAGCAAAGCTGTCTCAAGGAAGAGAGGAACTAGGTGTGTGGTATGATTTCTGGTCAGTGGGCTCCAAAGAGGGCAGTTTTTGTTTAGTTTTTTACTTTGTAGTTTCTTTCATCTTCCAGTATGTTATAATCCCAAATAAAAGGCTGAAACCTTCCCCCAATGCTTTGTTCTCCAAACGCTCTGGGACTGAGTATGCCCTCACATGCTACAATGACCAATATTAAATAGAATGAGATTAAAAATATTGTATTGTATTGGTTATTGTTGCTCAAATACACATTAGGAGGTTAATGAAGCCTCAAAATTTAGTCCTTTCACCTCGGGGCGGAATGGCGACCTTCCACACGCTGCTGAACTGTATCGTCCATGTCATCATGTATACCTATTATGCTCTTTCAGCTTTAGGACCTGTTAATCAGAAATACCTATGGACATACCATAGTTTGTCCGTTTGCGGACTGTCTCAGTCGGATGTCGTTAACGCCGGCATGTATAACAACTTTAGAAAATTTACATTTAGCTTTTGCCAGCGTTTTTAAATTTTATTCGATATTAAACACTCTGGCACCTGGGTGACAACTTACCATGTTCGCTGGTGACTCTAGACGTATGTTTCTAACAACGGAGTCGCCAATCACAAGCACTTTGTCAGTAGGTATGTTACTGAGTGGGGAGAATCTATTAGCTAACCGAACTGGTTGCTGGTGTTGCCTCGTGGAATTTCTGGAACTAGGCTTCCTCCGAACCGTAACGAAATCTGGCTGCTCAGATCGAGCTGTGACCCTAGGAGATAAACTTCCTGATCCCCATCTGATGCACCCGGGGCAGAAACAAACGAGTCTAGAAAATTCTCATCCTCTCTAATCTGGTGAAGCCTCCGGATGCGCACCTCTAACTCAGCTATCTTCTCTGCCAATTCAATGTTATCATTACATTTCTTACAAAGAAAGTTATCGTAACCGCTAATATTGAAGGAGCTAACTAAAAACATGTCGCACTGTGTGCACAGCAGAGTGAAATCTGAAGCCATACTCACTTAAACCGTAATAGCAGAATAGAATTTCTCCAATTATTGACCGGTGAAAGGGAGGTTTGGCACGAGTTTTCAAAAATATGTTTATTGTCAACACCAGATCAGTTGCTTGCTGGAAAAAAGCAACCAAGGCACGAACCAGTTTCTATCAACAGTCAATGAGGTCAGTATTTTTTTAAATGGTCAATATATCTACTGAGGTCATTACAAAAAAAAGTCATGACTCCCCAAGAGAAACGACCTCTGTAAATTTGTTTGTATTTTTACGACCTGAATCATGGTTCCATGCAAATATTGAGACTTGATTTTCTTAAGGAATCGAATGAATACAATGTGAGATTGTGTCAGCAGACCAATACTTGGTCAGGTTGTGTCAGGTAGAACACTGTAGTAGGTTGCACTACCTGGGCAAGGTGGCAGAGGGCATGCCCTGTTTGGGCCATTGTCAGAGCAGTGGCTGCAAGCTGGGCTGGTGTGTTCCTGCAGGGTGTGTATGATCTTAATCTAATTGTGAATTTAATTGCGTATTTGGTCCTAATACCCAGTTTGACCAAATGTGGAGGGCAGCATTCAAAGTGTGTCAGAACGAACAGTTCATAGCAACAAGTGGGGTGGGCTTTGCTAAAACCATAGCTCCATGTGAAGTTCCAGCCGGATCTGTGCGGTTTGTTCCAGCAAGTGGGTTTCAGGGTCAGGTCCCATTAGGGTCGAATATATTGGTAGAGGCCTACCAGGGAGGTTATTGGTTTCCAAGTTCGAAATGGGTATTTTGCAGTGCCTGTAATGAATGCAGGTACCACTGCCCCAAACATGTCTAGCATAGACCACTTAGCAGAGGTTGTTGCAGGTGAGACAGCCTCCATAATGTTTGAACGGGCAGGTTGTAATCGTAGAACACCCATCTTTTCCTTGTGATTGTGAGTTGATTCCCCCTGAGATAGCTGGCTAAAGACTGCTTTCTGTACACCTTTTGGCGTACGAATTTACCAGCCACCATCCCTTCATTGTTACAGTCCCCCTATTGACTATATGCAAGTTTGAATAGATGCGTTTTTAATCTTGC
This sequence comes from Hiodon tergisus, assembly GCA_025775045.1. Lineage (NCBI taxonomy): Eukaryota > Metazoa > Chordata > Actinopteri > Hiodontiformes > Hiodontidae > Hiodon > Hiodon tergisus. The sequence goes on along the minus strand of JAOVYW010000612.1, from coordinate 23 downwards.
TTTAAATATAGAGACTGTGTCCG
>JAOVYW010000610.1:0-10725 GCA_025775045.1 Hiodon tergisus | reverse complement strand
CACGCATGCCCTCCAATCCTCATTCACTTATTCTCACACGCGCATGCCCTCCAATCCTCATTCACTTATTCTCACACACGCACATACTCTCTCATCCTCATTCACTTATTCTCACGCTCTCTCGCACGCACAGCGCAAACACGCACACACTCTCTCATCCTCATTCACTTATTCACACGCACGCGTGGCGCGCACACGCACATTCTCACACAGCTATACTCATGGATGTGGAACCATTTGATAAAATCAGAGTAAAGCTGTGGGCAGTGAGGACTGTGCACGTTCAGACAGGAAGTGGGAGCGTTTCATTATTAGATGCACACCTGTGGCAGCACAGGACTTGGGAGATGACAAATGGCCGTCGGCACACATTGAAATATAAACTGATTTCGGAGATCTTCTCATTGTAAATGACCAGTGTCTGTCCACATGTAGTTTAATAAGGTTGAGCAGAATTCCTTTTTTGTTTTCTGGACATATTCAGTAATGTTTGTGAAAATTAAATGTTTTTGTAAAGAGAAAAGGTTTGCAAGTCTGGTATCTGGTTTGTTGGTTTTGCATTTGCCATCCCTCCTGCTTATATGGGAAATCACCTCTGGGTGTCCCTAATGAAACATTATCTGTACAATGGGAAATGGCATGGATCGTTTTTGCAGTGGGTATCCTCAAGTTAATCGCCAATGTCATCCAAGGTTTTACGTCTGAGACCGTTGATTTGTGTGTTTATACGCATCCTATTGACCGTAAGGAGAACGCGTTAGCCCGGAGAGCTATTATACCTGCTCGCAGTTCTTCTCAGTCATTATTATCCATATAAATAAAAGCTTGATGAGGGTGAGCGGCTTAATGAAGCGGTGCACCGTACCGTCGCTGGGCACAAGATGGCATTGTTAATGCAGATGGGTTGTGTAACTCAAGTGCAGGTGTATTTCTCCTTCAGTGAAGTGTCAGGAACACAAGGGGTGCCTTCACAGACCTGTTGCGCCGAACTTGACTAATTGCCAGTGATGGCCGTAGATTGTTAACAACAAAAAGTCCTTCATAGTCGGCTCTGTTCCTCGGAAATGTTTCTGCTATTGAGGAAAACAGCCTGATCTAATGTTTTTGGGAGAAAATGGTATTTGTAAGAGATGGTATCTTTTGGTTAAATTAAGGTCAAATTAAATTATAATGAGCATGTGGGGAGGATAAATTAAGTCATCACTGATGCAAAAACGGTGCATTGTGGGAAAACCTGCCTCAATGAGACTTCGTATTAATTATATGGTTAATGTTAACAGATACACTTGTTTCCGTGTGCCCCTCCCATTTGTGTCATACCATGATTTTCATGGTTAGAATTAGAACCAATACCAGTAAAACGGTCCCAAAAAACTTTGACCCCGTACTTGTATATCGAAAGAAAGCCATATGTGCTTAACACTTGCTCTAGAGTCACGTTTGTACCAAAGATCAACATATCAACATATCATGTACTTATAAATCCAGTATTTATTGAGCACTTAAGGGAACCCGTTGAAAACATAAAACGGCACTGGTGTCACATTAAGACGACAAGCCCAGACTCATGTCTATTTACATTTCCTTTTCCCAGCCAATATGAGTTCAGAACGAGCCTCTCCTGGCCCGTGGTTGTCGTTTTCCGACTCATTTGGCGCAGAACTTCTGCGCCTGTCAGCACTGGTTGTGATTGGATCGTTTCATCTTCACAGAGGCGCTTCGAGCCTCCCTCAGAGTCTAACCCAAATATTTTTTTAATTAGAATTTTCACATGAGCCTTTTGGCATCCTGGTTAGCTGTCGGCAACTTCCTCCCGTTTACCCGTGAGGAAATCGGCTCTGAGATTTCAGCAATCTGCGGGATTCTACGTGCAACCCCGTTTGGATAATACTGCCTTGCCCCCACAAAACATTCCTGTAACACGTAGCACCCACCCCACCCCATCTCTCCATCACACAACATACTTGCCTTTGAGAAACAAAGTAATTACATGAAGCAATAGTACTATACTGAGATACGCCATGCAGGTTGTGGGTACGGACAAGAGGAGAGGGAGAAGTAGCGTGTTCTTCTGAACATCGCGGTATATGCTGCGACACTGTACCAAGGGTTTATGTAGTACAGTAAAGCCTTACGGTGGTGTGAATGAGGGTTTGAAGGGAGAGAAATAGTGGAATACAGAGATCCCTATATGTATTTTACTCTCCATCTGACATCTGGTCCCAACACCAATACGTTTTTCCACTGGAGAACACAGTGGCTAGTTAACATGACATTGGATCTAACGTATAGAAACAGCCTAAAGACATGATACTTGCTAGTAAAACCAGTTGACATGATGCACAATATCCTTTTTGCACACCTTTAGACCACTTGGCAGGAGCCTTTATAGATTTTTTGATAGTCTTCATTCCTTTTTTAATAGATCTGCTAGCCTGTGCTGTTTTAAGTCTTAAATATAGATAATGAATGATTACGTCACCTCTCTGAACAAACAATTATTTTAACAACACTACAAAAAGCCCTTAAATGCCTTGCCTCAAAATAGGTAGTGTGTTTCTGCAAACTTTGAGTTGATAATGATGGTAGGAAGAAATTTGACAGATGGTTTGGGGCTACATACGATTCTAGAATATCTTTAGAACTCCAAGAAAGTTAGAAGTGTTCTAAAATCCGCTGCTACTGCCTTCTACGTCTTCCACAAAGACTGAACGTTTGCGCATGACGGTGTTTTCACTATCCCTCCGGGCCTGCGGGGGCAGCGTGTTGCCCTGAGGCTGATTCTGTGTGCGGCAGGGCGCGCGGTACTGTGGCAGGCCGGTCTTAGTGGTGTCCAGCTCGTCTGGGTCTTCCTCCTGTGCACGCAGGGCAGCGATCACCTCCCGGTCCGAGGGGCTAAGGGTGAGGCAGCCACAGGATCCCCCTTCTCCCCCCTCTGAATCTTCATCCTCTACGGTCACGAAAGAGTCCCCCCATTGGGTCTCGCACAGGTCACGGCCGTTCTGATACATCTACCTCACACACACACACACACACACACACACAAAGAGAAGAGAGAAAAATCTGTTACAATGGGCCGACCGTTCGTTTTTACGAACCAGATCGGGTAAAGATTCACAAAGAAGCCGTACTAGTTCCTAAGTGCTTCAAATTAGGCACCTCCGTTCAGCTACTTGGTCTCACATATTATGGTATTCGTTGGGGTGGTGGTGGGGAGGGCTTACGTGTTACAGACTGTCCATTAAATTTACAAAAGATTAAGTGATGAGAGTCCTTCAATCAGTTTTCATTATGTATTTTAGTAAATATAGTTTTGATGGATGGTTTGCATTCCCCAGTGGCTGAGTCACTGGTTGTCTCTCCTTTTAAATATCCCCCCTTGTCATGTCTGAATATAAGGAACTGAAATTTAGTCACTTTATATATTTCACGAAATGCAAAAATGTTTTGTGCTTGTCCAGTTAAACATGTCAACCATGCCGGATGCAGTGGTAAATTTGACCAGGTTGTGGTTTAGTATAAAATGCAATTCTGAGCAATAAGAACTTTTTAATGATACAACGAAACACCCCACAGTGTGATTTCAACGCCCGGTATGAAGTGATAGGGGATAATTTATGAGAATATATAGTGTGTACTATATAGTGATGAGCTGCAGTGACACATTAGTTCCCAGGCTGGCGAGTGTGAGTGGGGAAATCAACCAGACTTCAAGCTGCAAGAGTCTAGGGTTGGAAACGGGTGAGGGCTTTTCCCAGATACCGCCTCAAACTTTATCTGTGTGTGTGCGTGCGCGTGTGTCGGTCGTATGACGGCCGCAGGCGGGCTGGGGCGGTGTCATTTCGATTAGGAGTCGGGCTGTGGATCCCAGGGAGACGGAGCTCGTGCGCCGGGTCTGCGCTCTCTGACATGCACCGCTCCGACAAAGCCAACACACGTCACTGAAGGACACCACTCTGACGTGCATTTCCTACCGTCTAGGATTTTTTTCCCCCCCCGCTCGTCCTCTGAGGGGGAAAAAAAAACGAACAGGAAATAAGATACCCTTTCTGAGATTCCTCGTTTGGTTGTCTGTCTAGGTCCTAACAATCGGTTCCTGTTCTGCAAATTCAATTTTTTTTTTTTGCAGGATGATTAAAAGGGTATTAGTAAGATACGCCGACATTTTTTAATAAAAACGGATGGCACAAAATGTTTTAGAGCACTGGACAGGGGACAGGGCACAGCTGGGCTCACAGGCCACAAACGAGATCTGGTCAAGAAGGTTATTGCTTTTGTGCCCTAGGGCAAGAGTATATAAATGGAGCCGTTTAACCGGCTCTGGGACCTGTGAGCAATTAAAGCTGCCCATGTGAAGTCACATGGCCATGTCACAAGCCATGTCCACAGGTTTTTCAGCAGGGCTCTTTCCTTGACTTGAAGGTGTTAATTGAGATACATGTTTCAGAGACATGTCTCGCCCTACACCACCCCCCTCTCCCGCTCTCTCCCCCCCTTTTTTTTTTTTGCGATGGCGTTATTATTTCTCTTAATAGAATAAACGGGGCCGCAGTGTGTATGTGAAAGTAAACCAAGGGCTGACTTTCAACTGTCGTCAATGAAAGATTCTCTCCAACGCAGAATAAATGCAGTAAACAGCACAAACACAACAAATCCACATCTTTTCTATTGCTTTGGGACGCCATGCACTGTACAATACAATCCCTACATTTAGGGGTTTTCTAACTTGTTTTGTTTTTGGTTTTTTTGTGTTTTGCAAATGAGCCTTGGCCCACTTTGGTTTAGTCACCCTCTCTCACACATTCACATATAATGGCCCCTGCAACGGGACAAAGACAGTGATGTGAGTTGACAAGAGCTGTGTGTGTCCTGGCAGGGGGTTTGTAGGCAGCGCCAGCTGTATACCAGCCTAGGGTCACTCTGCGGGCACCCTGGTGCTGTAAAAATAACTCTTTGTCCGGCAAAGCAGCCGAGACCCCCCTCCGCTCTGTGTGCCCTTAACCCTCTCAGAGCGATCCAACCAGACCTGAGATTGCGGGAAATGAAGCCGCCGAAGAAACTTATCGTAGAAAGGGTGGCCTTAAAAACAGAGAATGCCGCAATTCGCTAATAAGTTTGTTAAAACATTGGAAGATGGTGTTAATTAGTTATTGCAGATGTCAAATCTGTTATTGCAACATGCAGCTAAATACTTTGGACCTGTCAGCCAGCGGGGGGCACTGAATACGATGGCCCGTCACTGGGATTGCGTTCTCTGCATTTCCTGCTATTTGGGGCCCGTTGGTTGGCTTTTTGTTTTTGTTTCTCTGTGTTTCCTTTCCTTTTTCTCTACTTCATCGACTTCCACCCCTTTACACCCCTGACCCACTCATATGCCGTTCCTTCCCCAAGAATAACAGGGATCGTGAGTAATTGCTGTCTTATGTCATAGTTGCATCCCACGCGTTGATTGCCAGGAAACAGCTTTTCGATTCCCTTTTGTATCAGTTGTCAGATGGAAATCCGCCGTTAAGAAATACACAACATATAATCATCACAGCTACAGTGCCATTATTATGTGCTTTCGATACGATGCAGACTGAGAGAAATAGGAGCACCTGTCATGGGATTTGTTTTTTCCAGATTTCCTTCCCGTAGAATGAATCAGAATATACAGCAACACCCAGGACCTTCCACCATTAGACCATTATTCAGATTTGATGCTGCAAAGCTGATTTAGAGTCATGTGACCCTTGATGCTTTTGTCAAGGCCATATTGTATCGTATTGATATTGTATATTGTTCTAAAAGTATCTTACCTGCTGGTAAGTCACACATTTTCCGGTGCAGTTGTTTCCCTGGGGGTGCCATTCCCATTCGCTCACCGAGTTGCGTGTGCAAATCATATCCGCTTTGCAAGCCTCAAACCTGCAGAAGCAGAGGTGTGCCATCAGTCAGAAAAAACGCCCGTCAGCAAGAGAGTTTCAACGGCCCCGAGGCGGCTGGACGCTATAGGCATCGACCTGGCGACCTCACCAGTCTCTGCAGAAGCTGCGGCAGAGTGGCACAGCTTGGAAGGAGGTGGGGCTGTGGGGGCGTGGCCAGCGTGCAGCATCAGGCGAGCAGATGTAGAAGCAGGCCACCCGTTTCAGGAAGCCCTCACAGCTGGAGGGGAGAATGGAGACAACCGAGGTGAGACGTCAAGGCGAGTCGCTAACCAGCTTTGGAATCACATGCGATCAAAAATGATAATTCATTCACGAATGGGTCAGCGCCGCGTGAGAAAGGGTGATGAAGCCCCAAGCCCATGTCACGATTCAAGCAATCTGACACACAGGAATCTCTGACAGGAACTGCTCGGTGTTCTAGTTATGGAGGGCACATACACGACTACTGTTTTAGTATCACCGTCACGTTTTAGGAATCGAAGAATACTCATGATATTATTCCCCTGCTTTATGTTCCCTTGTTTGTATCATTTACAATATCTGTCACTGTGTATCTACAGCTTGTTTTGTTGTCAGTACATTCAATAATTTAGCAATAGTTAAGCAGCAGACAAACTTTGAACTATTATTACATCGGGTCCTAAACCATGTCTCTAAATTTTTTCTTTATATATATTTTTATTATTATTATATAATTTCATTCTTTCGTGGTTGTATCCTAAATAAAGCTTACAGCTTTGCTTAAAAAGTGCAATAAAACCCTTGTGTAATCAGTCATTTTCTGAGTGAGGGCTCCAAAGGAAAGGCAACACAATTGTACAAAGCCAAAGTTGTCTCCCAGCGGTATTGTGGATCCAAAAGGCTTATTCGTTCCAGTCTAGGGACTGTTTTTAATTAATTATATGGGATCAAGTAACATCAGAGGATCCACTGGCTTCAGAGAAATTTCCTGTAAAGTCACAGTGGAAGCACCGAGGAGGGGAATGGCTATTATTATTGTGGCAACACAGTCACTGCTATGCATTAGCAATGTTAAGAGAACAAAAAAGATGCACCACAGGAAATAACACGGTCAAAGTTTGCGAGCCATAACGTTTTCATAGTACCCTGTGACAGACATTGTTGGCCCTCAATAGATTCATTTACATGTGCCGCGATTTAGTTAATGGACACAGGTACACATGTGCTCTTCTTTAAAGCATTGACAGAATCTGTTAGGGTCTTAAACACGGCAGCAGTGCAGTAAAAACCATCATTCTGCTTTAGACGTGCATCCTGCACTAATGAACCCCCGCCGCTATTCTACAGATATGCTAATTGTCCCGTGTTTGTGCTAATGGCCAGCACACTTTCTTTCTGCAGTTATCTGATGTGATGGAAGTCCACACTGAGCTTCTACTCTCAGGGGAGAAGACATAGTAAAAAAAACAGTGACTTGCCTGGGGCTGAGGGTTCCACATCTGTCCCAGAAAATATCCTCCACCCTGGAGACTTTGGATGCTACGCTATCCTGCATGTCGCTCCTCGAACAGCAGGCATCTGGGGAGATGAGATTGCATTATGTTACTGTTTGTGTATATACTTGATTAGCCTAAATGGCAGTGAGAGTTGCTTTGCATAAAAACAACTGTCCAATAAATAAACGTAAATAAGCAATTGATGAAAACATTAAAATTATTTTTGGAAATTTAGTTTTAAGTATAAATAATGCATGGTTAATAAGTCTGTTGAGATTGGCACTACATTTACTAAGAAACTAGAAACTAAGCATGAGTTTTCTGGATTTATGTGATAATGAAGTCTGAGCCTCCTGAAGTTGTGGTGCTGTGTTAAAAGTCCCTCAATTTAATTTTTATTTGAAATCGAGAGCCGACACATAGTGGCATGGAATCAAAAAAGTTTTAAATGACTTTACATAGCTGCAGGGAACTCACTCTCGGCATAAAGTGTGCATTCTCTCAGGTGAGGCTCTGGACTGGGGGCAGCTTTATGCTTCCCATCTTGCAGACACGCCCCTTCCTGGCACCGCGACCAACCAATCAGCAACAACAAGAAATACGCAGTAACCAATGGAAACGCTTTTGGCAAATTTTTGATGGCTCCCATCTCTTCACTCTGTGAGCGGATGGGGGCTGGGTGTGGGAAGGGAGGAAGATTATATGACATCAGTACCATGGACAGCGGAAACCTGTGACTGCAGCAAGAAACATGAATAAGCTCTTCTCAGAGCTGGAGTCATTTCAAAGAGGACAAAAAGTTGAATTTCTCAAAAGCGCATACACTACTGTATGACAATGAATACAAATAGCGAAGCTAGCCATTATCTCTCCTTGCATTCTCAATATTGTTGCTACTCATGGAGGTCACTGCCATTTCACAGTGAGTGGCCTCTGAATGACTGTTGAGTTGACTCATTTAGGTACGGCCTGAACGTAATGAATAGGCTTCAGATATTTTTATTCTTCTGTTTAATTAGCAATTGATGAGTATACTGCGTGTCAGCAACGTCATTTCCAGTTCGTTTGACAAACAGCACAGTGTGTTCCTTGCATTGGAGACACGAGCGAATAGTAAACATGTAAATTATTTCAAACTGCACTTGAGTAATGGTATGCCGTTGTTTACAATTGTCTAAATTATTATATTTACTATTAATACACAAGCACCATTCTCACAATTTTATATTATAGAGACTTTATTCCTCGAACCCACTGAATTTCTGCTTACGAGCGACATCTCGTATTTGCTACACAATCATATATAACAGGTTGAACATTGTACATTCCTAGAAGAACATAGAGAAAAATATAAGTGAAAGCGCAGGTAGGAAAGTGCTGCCTGTTGTAATAAATTTAAGTATCGGGGAATTCATTGTTTTCCGTCTTTTCTCCCTCGATTTCCTTGCGCCCTATAAGCCACGAGTAAAACGCGGCTTGTAAAATATATTTGTAAAATATACAAACTAACTTTGAATAAAAATGAAAGCGCTGAACTATGTGAAAATAATTAGATAGCTTAGTTGTAGACTTCGTTTACATTTGAAAGGCTGACATTTTTTACTAGGCTGACTTTTGGACCCTGAATAAAATTAAACTATCCGACCGACTATTTCGCCTTTTACGTTCTCAAAACGCCTCGAATCACTAATTGACCAAGAACACTGAAAATCATATGTTTTCTATTCGGATCAGGTGACGAAGCAAAACAAATCCAAACGATTTAATTGTTTTTTTTAGGAAAATAACGATATCGTCGTGTTGTTTCGGTTTCCCTACGGCGTAGGTGTATTTGTTTAGAGGCGTATATAGTGTAATAGGCACGTCCGACGTGTCTTCAGCTCGTCTCACTTTGTACTAAACCGCTTCAGCGCGTATGCGAGAGTATTATCACTTTTTTATAATAAAAAAAAATTAGGCTGAAAACGAGTAAAAACTATGAGTAAAAACGATTATCGAAATACCAGCGAATGTATTCCTTTAAACGATTAATTCCTTAAACTTAAACGAACGCGTTGGGGCATTAAATAACTAATTAGCAACACACCCCACTACTGACAGCAATAAATAGTAATAGCATCATCGGTGCAAATTAAAACGACAAAAGCTACAAAAATATAACCCCGGAACAGCAGAACACGTTTAGAGGATCAGCGGTACGCTTATTGATTTACACCAATATAGGGGAAAAAACGGGGTTTCGTGTCTGTGTTCATGTCTGCAAGAAAGGCATCAGAATGTATATGCAGTCTTACCTGCTGGATGTTACTGGTGTTTGCGCAAGCTCCGTTGGGTTTATTGTGGAAGATGTGTTCTCCTCGGTTGGTTTGGTTGCGTTTGGCTCCCTTTGTCGACCTCTCTTCTCAGACTCCCTGTGCGTGAAGTCTACTCCCCGGACTCCGTTCGCTAATTTATCTGTGATTTATTGAAGGGCATCTTGATCAGTCGCTCCCCCATCCTTCCCCTCCCTCACCCCAACCCCCACCCTCCCGTCTCCCACTCTATGATTTCAGTATATGCATCAGCACGGAAGTTGCTGGTTGATTTGACCGATTTCACAATGAAGCTGCGTTGTAAATCATTGACTGAATTTTGATACGACCACAAGTCAATAGTCAATAGTTACCCAATAAATTATTCTTTAAAGCGGGATTGTCGACTAAATTAAATACAAGATTCCAATTGTTTATTATATTTAATTAAATAAATACGGAGTAAAAACATTGTATTTCATAAACTTAATCTGACCTATGTAATTCAGGCAATTTCTCTCTGGCGGAACTTAATTTCTTCATTCTTCATCGACCAGTGTCAGTGCGTCACATTTATGCTCTTTCTCCCACCGTCGTGCTGTACCTATCCCTTCCCCGACGTGTTCTGTTTCGTTACGTTCTCCAGAGTACGCTTGGTTTCCCGTGCGTAATAAGTGGACTGTATGTATATTTTTTATAATCATGTTTCAGTCTCTTTATTTGACTACTAGGGGGTTACACGTGTAGTCAAGTTAACCCAACTATCCGCTGATCTGGTGGGAAACATTTTGGTTTCGAACACTTGCTTGTAGTCGGCTCTGTTAGGGCTATAGAAGTACATTTCGCGTGCCGGCTCAGGAAGGTGACGGACATTAGACTACAGAACAACAGTGGGGAAAGGTTATTGTCTAAAAGGGTCCGCGGTTATTGGTTATAGTGTTGACGCCTCATTACATTTTTGTCCCACATCCCTTGCTTAGTCAGGGAGGGTCACTTCTTGGAGTTTTTCTCGAATTAATAAGGAATTAACGAGTGCTGGAGTTAAGGGCA
>JAOVYW010000608.1:7210-17319 GCA_025775045.1 Hiodon tergisus | reverse complement strand
CACGTGAAGCAGTTTCTCCCAGGATAATGTTAAAAAATTAAGTTTAATACATTTTTTAAAAGAACAAACCGAAGACAAAAATTTTCTGGAAATGGGTCTTCAACTGATATGTTTTTACTGAGCGTTTTATGTGTGTGAAAACACTGCATTAGTTGTTCAATGTATATCAGCTAAGACCTGGGTTGACAGCAAGGTAAAATGTGAGCTGTTGGAAGTTAATTAGAGTGCAGAGTTACCTAAATGGAGCCCTCATTTCCCAATGGGTGTGCCAGCATACAGTAATAAAATCACGTTTTAAATGCAAGCATAAGTTGCCTGGTTAGAACTATCTGCCCCCTTATTGGTTCAGTTCAAATAAACTTAGTTCCAAGCTGCATACTAAGTTACGTACTAGCTAGTATGGTACTACCTCAGGATTATCTCCGGCTGCATACTCAGTTGAACTTAAAATATGCTTCTGGGCAAAACCATGTGGCCAAAAGTGAACCAGAGAGGAAGACGTCTTTCGGTAAACCTGTGGACATAAATGTGAGATTAAAAGCAGCAGTAACTCCAACACCAGATACAAATCAACCCCAAGCAACAGGGAGTGCTATACAATTATTCGCCACTCATGCGGTCAGCCAGGCCATATTAAACCACGCTGTCTCTTAGCCAAAGTGCCAGGAGATACATTTTGTAATGGTCCACACCCTATAGGCGGAGCAGTAAATAAGGATTCCGGTGATGTCACAGTCTCTGTTTGAATCAAGAATAAGAATTGGCTGGTCATCAGTTTGTTGCTGAATGCAGGGTCAGTAAATATCAAATGCATACAACAAAACGATAGAGGTCAAAATTTAACAGCCAGAGATTTCTGCTTAATGTGGTCATATGAAAGAGAGCCCTTCTCCTGTAATCTCGGGACAAGATATGCCAATTCTAAGAGCTGCAGAAATACAATTTGCAAGGAGCCAGTGCCCTGGATGTCACAAGGCAAGGCATATCAGAAGTCAGTGGAAAATATCTGGGACAAACAACCCTTCTCTGAGCAGATTAGAGTGGGACGGTTCCGTAAATCAGGAACTGACAGGCACAGTGAAAAGGTTAAACTGCGATCTTGCTGAGCCCAGATTCAAACTGTCCAATTATGCTTAAACCTTTTATTACACTAGATCAGCAGTACTCAATCCTGACCCTTGGGAGCCAGATTGTCTGTGTGTTTTTCGTCCTTGTCTCTTAATCATTTAATTGAAATCTTTATTTGATTAGAAATTATCTTAGTCATTCCAGAAGTAAATTAGATGCTAATTGGGAGGCAGTTTAAAAACCCAGACACTGTGGCCCTGAAGGAACAGGGTTGAGTACACCTGCACTAAAATTTGCTTTACTATGAGGCCTATGAATGCTCAAGTCTTCAAAAAAAATACATCTTCTGGCCCTTTTCTGGAAATTTCTGGAAATTCAGATATCATTAAACAAAACATATGATCACTTTAACAGACATTGCTATACCTGGAATAAAAATGTTGAGAATTCCACCACCCCATGAATCCATTAATAAAAGTCAAACATCTAAATGATTTGTTTTCTCCTGTGAGACCTTCTAATTAAATGCAGAGAAATCAAGAGATTGAAAGAGACATTGAATGTGCTCATCTCTTTGGGTGGTTTCCTTGGGGGGGAAAGGCAACAACAGATGGAAACCACTCCAAACCAGGAAAATATTTCTACATCAACCACAAAGTCTGCCCTGAGTCATGGTTCGAGTTGAGTTTCATTTCTAAAACGAAGCTCTGTTACAGGATCGGACTATAGAACCATTTGTTTTGACTGGATCCGAGTGCGAATGTGTTCTGCGGAGGTCAAACCAAGCTGCCCAAAATTGCTTCTTTCAGGTGAGAAAAAGGCTTTCTTACCTTGTAGATTATTAAAGATCCAAAGGCACCAAACACACAAAGTAACTTAGCAAAATTTGCAAGCTGCCCAACTCAAGCTAGCCAACAAATCAGCTGCCAGTATTACTGTATAACACTGTAATCTTTGCAAAACATGGCCTCTGCTCATTTCTCATGTCCCTCGCTTGGTATCTCCGGGCCAAGCGAGGGTTAACAGGTACTATTACTTTTAATGTATCTAAATTAAAATTAGAAATAGAATCTCTCACTATTATTTAGTTTAGTTCTATACAACATTGTGAATCACGTTTAAATAACTAGATGCTTACTATCTATGCTGACTAGTCTTCCAATACTGGATCAACATTTTCATTTGAACAATTGTTGAAATTCTTATGTCAATATGTCAATATGTCAATAACCAAAATTTCCAGTCAGATGTTGTATCTCAGTACATTAAGAATGCGAATATTTAACATCTATCAACAGCAGCAGTGTCCACAAAATGCCACATGGAAAGGTAAAAATGTACTGTTGCATTGAATATATTCAACCAATAACTTCTCAATTCATTTCTCAGGGGGCACAATGTAAACCAGCTCTACGGTATCTCAGTCTTAAACCTGGATGAATTTAGCACTGCTTTCCAAGCAAGAATTTTTAACTGAAACTAGACACGTTGGACCGGCTGGAGTCAGTAGGGCCTTGCACCCGCTGTGAGGGGGGGGGTGTACGGGATACCGACACTGTTTACACTCGGCATTCTTCATGGAGGTGAATAAAAATAGACGGGAAAACTCCATGAATCACAATGTTTCACTTTAGTCAGCACCAACCACAGATTATTTATGTACAATCTTTTATTTGTCTTTTTTTATTCCTTGTTAGTTCTTTCAGGGCACATGCCATGTGTTTACTTTTTCTTTTTTTTTGTCTTTGTAAAATCTGTTTCCAAACTTTATGAGTTTTTGTTGCAGTTTGAGAGGAACACTATAAGCCCTGTGTCACTCCTACACATGTTTTACCTTGCATTTTTGTGTTTGCGCACTGCATGCCGGTCTCTAGTTTTCTTCACCAATGTCCTCTGCTGGTTGTTTTCCTGCCTTTTCCATGTTCCGCCATCTGATACTGATGCAAACTGCTGCACTGTTGCTTAGGCGCAAAGCATATGGAAGTGGAAAAATACTCTTCCCTGCAAACAGGTGGTTAATAAGAGAGAATATTTTTAACCAGCCGAAGAACCTATTCACTGGCTTATTTGACTACTGGTATGTGTGCTCTTTCCCAGTATGCTTAGACTAGAGGAAGTGCTATTACTGGTTTCTTAATCATTCCTGTTAAAAACCATACCTTGCAACTGGCAATTACTCCAGAGTAGAAAGAAACCCTGCTATCCAGAAGGCAAATTCTTATCTGGAAACAATCACTGGATTATTAGACTGGCAAGCACTTTATTTCTTCTCATTACTGAAGAAATAATGCCTTTCTTCCCTCCGATTTTAGAGAGTGAGAGAGATTGATATTGTACTTAAATTGGGCATATGGCAATCGGCCACATGCTGGGACCGATTCCTAATGTGAGGTATTATCTCAAATAAAGTTATTGTTGTCCTCTTATTATCTTTGAATGCATGACTTTTAAATCGAGGTTTCTATGGACCTTGAATAGCAAGACCCTATAGGGTTACTTGTATTCCCTCTAGTTCACTGAAAACGAACTGTTTTAAAACTTGATAACCCAATGTTACAAGCATGTTACATGTTATAATAACTATACTACTCAACAACACAATGGCTAGCTACCACAGACTGACAGTCTGCTAAGAAGTCGGCCTAGAGTATATTTTTTTAATTATTATTGCATCAAAAGGGATGAAGTTACTCATGAGTTGGTAAAGGCACTCACCCGAGTGCAGACTGAGCCCTGTGCACTGGAGTTTCCAGTCCAGCTCAGGTCATTAGCCGACTGAGACCAGGAGAGAACCTCGGGCTGAGGTGGGTTAAATTCAGCAGGTTTTCTCTCAGGGTGTTGCCAAAGAGAATTTCCTACTGGCCTACTGGGTGCCTGCATGTTGGGAGTGCAACCGAGAGGGATATGCCTCTCCTCCAATTGGCACTGGACCTCTCCTGCAAGCTGTGTAGCATGCAGAGTGGAACAGGGACTGGGATTGGAGGAGAGTAGTCGTTCTCACCCTCCCTGTGTGTGGGAGCACAAGTTGTGGCAACCTACCAAGAAACGAGTCTCCCTGAAATAAATTTTCTGCCTCACAATTGTATGAGAGGCTTCTCCCTAACTGAGAGAATAGAAAAAGTGTACATTTTTACAGAATTGTAAAATGTTTCAAGCACAGCCCATGTAATTTGGTTCATTCAGTAAGGTTGCACTTTGGGCTGATACATTTTATGTAATCTTCTTTTCTTTTTCTTTTTGCAGCTGAATACACTGAAACTAAATCTGGGGGAATCTACTGTATCACAAGTTAAATGCATTTAGCTGTAATAAGTGTAATAAAGCAGGTTTTAATGGTTGCACTCCCATGGTATTGCGCATTGAAGATATGTTTTATATTCTGCAAACACGGTTTTAAAATTCATCTTTTATCAATCACCTAATAACAAATAACTGTTATATACAACTTTTTTGATCGACTGACTCAATATTTTCATTCATGATAGTTCAATACAACATGGCACCAGAAGAGAATGTGCACCAGACGTGTTAGATGAAACACAATGGGAGGCAAGATCCTAAAAGGTTTGTCTTTTTTGTATCTATATATAGTTTAGGACAGCGCTGCTTGTGACGTTTTTCAAGATTTCTTTAAAAAGTCGGCCGTGACGCTTCATTTAATGTCTTCTACAGGCATTAAAACACTAGGATTCCAACACGGAGACCTCCGGCAATAAGAAACCAAATTGAGAAGGAGCATGCAAGGTGTATTCATTCTTAAATCCCGCAAGGCCCAAACATCACAGGGGGAAGGATGTAATAATAACTGGCACTTCTAGCTTCAGTAAAGACCAGCAACTGAAAACAGATGTCTCTGAACATTTTATTACCATTTTATTAGGAGGTATCAAAACAAACTCATGCATTCCAGAGTGGCCTCTCACTCTACATTGAATGTCTATTTTTATTTTTTGCAGTAACCAGAGGAATAAAAATGTCTCTATACTTTGTTCTCTGGAAAAATTGCAAAGATCTGTTCAGATGGCCTCTCATTAATGAACTGAGATTTTTAGAAAGAATAATGTAGACTGGAGTGATTCCATTGCTGCTTGGAGACCTAACAACAGAAAATGGCTCTACTTTAGTAGGGCAGGAAACACCTTGCTCTGACTGTGGCTAAATAGCACTCGCACGCAGCAGTATTGCCGACAATGGGCAGGACATGCTTCCATGGCTTTCAATTAGAATGCAGCACTGGAGGCAGCATCAGGGACGTCTTGTTTTCTAGCTGATTCAGGGCCATGTATTTTAATGCAGTGCCTGAATAAAGAAAAGCCCATTGACCCACTGCTGCTCTTTTATTATTGAAAAGCAAGTCTGCAGCTTTCTGGCTGCCTAACTTGGTTCAGGGGGCTTTATTCCCTGAGCCCCTTTAACAAACGTCACAGCCCTGTTGGTGCCCTATTATTAAGTTCTAATGCCTGGAAATGTAACGAAAGTTCATACATATGGAAAAGCCAATACGGTTCCAGGAGAAATGTGTCCCAAGCTCATACCAACACTACCCAGTGCTTGAAATGTGTTGAGTCGGAAAAGTTTGGACGACTCACATTGTGTCAACGGTGCTGAAATCTCTATCAGAATCTATGTTGAAATCTCCATCAGAATCATTCAAATTAGTTCCCTGCAGGAGAAATTGCAGGGCTACAAAAACAAGAGTCTGGGTCCAGAGAAAAGGGAATGGCAGTGTCAGGCTTTGATCCCCCGTCAGGACCTCGCTGCGGAAGCCAGTAACAGATAAAGAGAAACAGCGGGGAAGTAAACCCCATTAGCCCTGTTGCCTGGAAGGAGAACTACTCCTTCTTTTCTGACATTAAAATAACAAGTAAAAAAAAACTCCTCACAGACACATTTCAATGTGGAAATTTTATATCGGTATAGGGTGTAAAAGTTCATTGGGAAAATAAAAAAATACATATTTATGGGTTTAGTGCAAAGGAGTACTGGGCATATAGTCAGCCAATATTGTCCTCTACATCAAGTCCAAAGCACGGTCTCCTTAACTATTCAAGTTAAAGATGAGACAGCAGAGCTATGATTCACACCTTGTTACCGACAAGGTTGCCAACCTTGAATTTTGACACTAACTGAGCAGCATACAATTATTAAATAATGACAATGCATACGGTAACAATCCAATTAAAATTATTTTGTAGTTGACTAGTTGTGTTACTAGTTGATCGCCTTTTTTGTCAAGCATTGGTGCATTGGTGCACTAACCTCTTTGGCCAGTTTTGATCAGTAAACCAATCCTCAACAGTCACTAAGATCTATTTAGCTGAATGGCAAAGTGTTTCACACAACAGTCCATCATTTAGATTTTCGTTTCTGTTTCCTCGGGGTAAAAATGAGCAATCTTCAAAAAATAAACAGGAAATGATCAAGAAAATCATGAATATTTTAGTGCACTGTTTGATATGATAAATGATGACATGCAGTTTAATTCCAGGATAAATTTACAGACATTTTGTTAAGATTGTTTTGATATTTTCATTTTTATTTAAAACATTTTTTATTACTGTATAAACTCAAATTGTTTATACAAGGTAGAATATTAGGAAAGGCTATTTAGCTAAATTACAGTAGCAGTATGGCAATATGGGTGACAACCCTGGGATTAAGCCTCCCGACCAGAAAAATAGAAAAAACCTCAAAAACCCCAAAAGGGGAGAGAGACAGGATCCTCCTGAGCCAACTTTTACTTTGGCGACCTTCCTGCATCAACAGCCACCCCTGGATCCCATCAGTGGAATGTAGTGATATCATCGGAGTAGAAACCATTACAGGCTATGGAAACGTCCAACGCATCACGTCTGTGACACACAGATGCATGATTTTGAGATCAGATCTTCAGATCTTTACCAAATCTGGCATAAAGAAGCCCAGTATCTAGAAGACAACACATATGTTGTCGTGGTTTAAAAAATAAATTGGTTTTGGCTATTTCCAGCATATACCCAGCTTATTTTAAAATTTTAGCTGAAAATAGCTTTGTTTTATTTTACGCTGTGACAGGGGCTGAACATGGCATTCTTTTGATATGTGCTAATATCTGATATTTATTACCATTGGTCCAGACATAATTGTGTTTACGCTGCTCGTCATATTTTGTGTATATAAATTAATATTCTCTCCTAATACAAATTAAGTCCTAATCAAATTATTACACAGAGGAGAACGATTGATTACCTTTTTCACATCCAGAATAGTAGTCCCTAGAGTAGTGAATTTGATCGTACCCATCTCTCAAAAAGTAGCACGACAATGTTTAAATATTACATTTTTGATTGTATCGGTCTGCCAGTGCAAAAATATCTTTTGTATTTCTATAGCAACAGGGTTTGATGCATTAAAACATCCAAACTCAACTCTAATCCCAACTAAACCAACTAAGACCACCTCCAGAGATGGTCTGGATCAGATTTTGAGAAATTTGATCTCCAAGTGCTTTTTCGCGTCTATACTGGGAAGGAAAAATGCAATATCAATTGGATTTGTCAAAAATCAGATATGTCTCATTTATTGAATAGGGAAAACCAGTTAATTTTTAGCCGAGGCACAGCTGAGGCTATATGAGTGACCAAAACAAAATTATTTTTAATCATTTTCCAGACTACCCTGTGTGGAAAAAAAAAAACCTGCTGCATTCAAAATTAAGCACATCTGTTTTCAAACACATGACATCCTGCTGTTATTTATTATTATTATTCTATGCTTAACTTTACAACCTTCAAGAAAACCTATCATTCTATTTCATTAATTGATTTGATGCCTTTTTCTACCTCTAACTCTTGAAGGGAGAAATTTAATCTGGAAGAATAAATCAAACATTCTTTCATGTGTAGCAGGGAATGCAGTACTAAATAGCAGCCAACTTCCACTGTGACACAGATTTCATTCTTTATTTCCCGGGGGTCAAAGCTACTTCAAAGAGCCAGCAAATCAGAGACAATAAGTGTTTGTCATCAGTAATACACCTTACTGATATATTTTAGATATTTTTGTAATTTTTCTCTAAAATATTAAGCAGAGTCTCTTTAAGACTCTGAAGATACACATGCATCCTGCACCTGCCAGCGTTTTTAATGCACATGAGCCTTTACATTAATGGATACTACAGTAGAAGGTATTGTCCCTTGTCGAGCACAATTGCCATTTCCAAATTGGGGGGAAAATTTGGAGAAAACCATTGTCAAACTAAAGTAAAACCTTGATGCCCATTTGTTGCAGTTGGATTATATGAATGAATGTGATCCATGTGTAGTCTAGAAGGAACATATTTTTTGGGAGAAAAGTATCACTTTTCTGTTCAGTGCTATTAAAATGACTTTTTTAATTATATCATGCTTTTAGAGTGGTTTTAAGTGGCGATCAGAAGTTGGAGACTGTTCCGGGTCCAGTTACTACACTGTTAAGCTCTTGTTCCTTACTGTCTGTATTATCAGGCACCAGACTGCAGTCATAAAAGGTCAGTAAAAGACGATTTGTGAGTGGCGGTCGAAACTCACTTTATCACCAGTAAATGTTTCCGAACCCCAGCTTGGGCCAACTGTTTGTCTTAATTTGGCTTTAAATGTTAAATATGCCTGCGGGAACATCTTTGACCTTAGGCATTCTTTCATGTAGCAAGAGAGCTAATCGTTTTCCTCTTCGCTTTTACTGCTGCTATAATAGAAGGAGAAGAGACTCCAGTGATTAATCATGAGAAGAACGAACGGGACCTCCAACAGGGATATATTTTATGTAGGAATGTGTGTACGTGGATCAAGCAGACAGGCATATGTGGATGTTCTGTAAATATGAAGATTTCCTCTTTAGATTACTTTTTAGATTTCTGTAAACTTTTGCATGAAGTGAGTATCTGTGAATGGGGATAAAGTTAGGAATGGATTTCTCTATGACACAGGATGTATCTTTATATACACTATGTCAGCAGTAGGGCAGTAAAATGCTATACCTCAACAGATCCATCAACAATATCCCAAACTGCCAGCCATTCCAATAACCCTGGGCCCCCACCCAGCCTCAGCCAATGCCCACTTCCTTTTGAACGCTGGAATCCCTCTGGCTTTTTCCCAGTGACCAAAGTTTGACTCCCCTTCTGGGAAAGCACAATTCATCGGCGTCTGAAGGCTGAAACGCTCTGGCTGGCTGGCCAACGGTGATCTGTCAGACTCCCAGAGATGTCTCGGTTATCACAGCGACGCTCCTAGGTTTCAGATGGCCCATTGTTTTAAAGTGCTTCCTCTTTCCTGAGCCAGGCCGTCCCAGGGAAGCACCAGCTTGACATTTTTTAACCACCGTTGATTAAATGATGAAAAATGTATCCTACTGTGATACACTCAAGGGGGTTGAAAATGGAGCTGGAGTTACCCGTCGTTATTATGTGTGGCTACAAGTCCTCATTTCATGTGCTTTTCCACTTAATAAGTCAAAATCTTGACTCGACTTGGCTGACGTGTTCGATTTTGATTTATTTTTACACTTTCTGCCGGTCTTCCAAGAAAAGCTATAATAAAAAATATGGTAGGTGAATCTTTACAGGTCAAGAGGCAGCCAATCATTCTAAAGGGATATCTATGGAAGTGAGGCACATTAATGATGATGGTAATCAATGATGTCTGTTGCATATTTATCTTATAGCCGCTTGTTAAACATAATATCGTAAACTTTTTTGAATTCTTTTTTTTTTTTTTTCAAGAATTTGGTCGACAGCTCAATCCAAATAGAAATACTCTCAGAAGAGTTGTCATTTATGTCAATAGTTTTAGATGGTGGTATTACAATACTATCTATGTACTTAGTACTTAGGAAATTATATTTACTTCATTGATAAAAATTAGATGAAAAATGTAACGTTGGAAATGAACCAATTAAACTCAAATATATGTTAATCTGAAAGGCTGCTGAACACATGTTGCCTCTCGATCGAGTATTAATTTGTAAAGAATTATAAGGGGAATTTTGATCATAATTCCGCAGGGAATTGTTAATTAATCAGC
>JAOVYW010000607.1:1900-11970 GCA_025775045.1 Hiodon tergisus | reverse complement strand
GAGGCCCTTGTAGGCCGACGCGGTCACAAGGCTGGCTCTAGCCAATGGAAAGCACCGAGGCCCTTTTAGGCCGACGCGGTTACATGGCTAGCTCTAAAGGACAGCCCACATTTAAGTGTGCCAAAACATAGCTCAGTTATCGTGGATCTAGCTGGGAGACAATATAAGGGAGTTTCTGTAGGTGATAGACAAGCCCAATGAATGGTGCTGTGGCTCGGTGTGGCACGGTGTGGCACATCTGACCACAAATGATTTATTCCTGGAGCACAGCTCATTCCTCGGCTCGTCAGGTTAGGAAAATGTTGGATAGGCACAGATGCCGACAAGGCCTCACCTTTTGTTGGGCCTGAAAAGCACGTACTCCAGCGCGTGCGTGGAGTTGTTGGCGGTGGAGATGAAGCTGAAGAGGAGGAAGACGAGGTCGGGCACGCCCAGGACGTGACTCAGCTGCTTGTGGACGAGCTGCTCCCTGAAGGACATCTGCTGCTGCGTGTTCCGACGGAACCGGTACCAGCCAATGACGTTCTGCGGGAGGAGGGCGTGGTGAAGGAGTGAGCGTCGCTAGCCTCACGGGTGGTTAGGCTAAACGGGGGCATGTTGCCATGACACCCATGGACCAAAACGTGAGGCGATCAACAGTCAACCAATGGCAGAACTTACTTTTCTTCTTTCTTTCAGGATCCTGTCGAGATTATCCACGCTGATTTTACCTGAGTAGTCGTAAAAGCTGAAACATAATTAAATAGCTTGAGTGTTTGAGAGTGAACAAGAAACTCTCAAATGGACTGTGTTGGAGATTAAATGTGTTGAATGTACATTTAAAGCAGGCGACTTCAAAAACATCTGGAGCGGAGCACTTTTGTATATATAAGAGGAAAGCATTTCTCACCTAAAGAGTTGTGAACAAGGCTCATGATTGTGGACTTCTGTAAGACACGAGTTACAAAACGGAAGTTATTTACACGTCACAGTAGCATAGAGAGCAGCCCGTACATTTTTCTCAACAGGGACATTTCCTCTGTTGTTCATACCGAAAACAGCTCTCACGTGTTTTAGAAAAGGTCTCTGGTTTCCCGTCTAATGACTAAACTCCTGTTGCATGTGTAACTTAGCAGTGTAAATTGAAACACTGAATGTGTGGCACAAGGAGTTGAAGTGGGGGCTCTTCAGCAAGGGTTTCACGTAACTGCTACATAACTACGCAGACTTTGCAAATCAATGTTTCAGAGCACGACCCCTAAAGTAGTGAGCTAGCAGCCATTTTTAACTTCGCTGAAGTCAGGATAGGAGTCACATACGGGCTAAATATAATAATACTAGTACACATTGATTGGGAATATTAATTGGCAAAAATGTCAACATACCAAAACGGGACATATTTTACCCAAGACCTGTGAGTGAGTTACATTTAGGTAACTGATTATGGTCTTAATGTCATCTCATTACTACATGCATTTTGGGTTTACTGTAAGTATATTGTTACTAGCATAGATATTAGTACGATATATGAGAAGAAAACCGTACGTCAGATTTTTGTATATTGGCTTACATAACCAACTTAAACTTACATAACCCCCTTTCTTTTTTTAACCACAGGACAAATCACACATTTTTTTGTATCTACACACAGCCTGCTAACCGCTAAAAGACTTGTACAACAAAAAATGTTTTAAAGACACGGAGGATTTCAGATCAAAAGAATATCAACCCCGATCTCCACATTTTGCGTTTCAGCACACATAATGGCTGTTTTTTTTAAACGTGTCGATTAAAAAAGAAAAAAAAACCCCCACTACAAAAGGGGCTTTGACATAGTATTCAGATATAGGATTACACGTTCTCTGCAACTGTTCAGAGTTTTGCAGTTCCAGTATTAGGAATTGAAAGGAATGTGAAAATGCCAGAAAACCTGATTCACACGCTACAGTTCAGCGACAAAAATCAATGGTGTAAACTAAGACTGCTATCAGATCAACATCCCTGCCAGACTTCCACGCTACACCTACCGACATTTAAAAAAACAAAACATACAAAACAACCTAGATTTTATTCAGCGACCTCTATGTCACAACGCCAAGCACTGAGTCTTCTATAAGGGTGGTTTGTCTTCGCCTCGAATTTAATGGGGCAGGTGTTGTAGATACACACACCGGTATCTGGCTCTGAATATAATGAGCTCCACCGGTCAATGGTAAAACATCACTCAGGCGATTTTGATACATTAACTGCCAAATAGCACGCTGAAGACCGCTGCCAGCCTACTGAGAAATCACAGGTAGTTTAAATCAGAAAGTTACTAAACTTTTCTACAGGCAAGCCTGGAACCATTGTATTTTAAGAGCAATGTAACATGTAGGATTCACAAACTGACCATGTCAGTTCACCTCTTGTGGGACGTTCAGGACAGGAAAGGAGAGGACAATTAACTGACTGTTCTTTTCAGAACACTCAATGGTTTTCGAGTAGCTCTTTATCGAACTCACTGCAAATATACAGGATTCACTGAACCTCGAGTAATTATCAAATTGACCACTTCCTTCTAAACCGACTCGAAAGTCAAAGGTCAGCGTTGACAGTCTTACCTACTACCTGGAGAAATTCGGTGTTACTGATCTGAGAGTCGCTGATGGTTAAAGTCTCTTCTCGTCTTACTTCTCCCAATAGGAAGCCTTCCTACGAAAATGAACAGTAATACAGTTACCGTCGCACTTAATGCAAGTGCTCAAGCGCGCTGTATGCATTAA
Organism: Hiodon tergisus; assembly: GCA_025775045.1. Classification (NCBI taxonomy): domain Eukaryota; kingdom Metazoa; phylum Chordata; class Actinopteri; order Hiodontiformes; family Hiodontidae; genus Hiodon; species Hiodon tergisus. The sequence goes on along the minus strand of JAOVYW010000607.1, from coordinate 9,226 downwards.
CTTGCAAGCTTCCTCCAGAATGTAATTATCGTGACCACCCTTCGACTGCGCGCAATACTAACTACACCTTAAACATGCGAAGAATGTGGATATCACAGTTTACAAACGGCATCCGAATCAGATACACGGGGTTGTCGGCAAGTTAGTTAATACCAATAAACATAACCACGCAGCTCAATTGAAATTACCTTAAATTTACTGGTAAAAATCGTATTGTTTACTGCTGAAATGTCAGATAGAAGTTTGTCTCTGCAATCTGCCCTACATAGATAGCTAGAAGCTATCCAAATGATTGTGTCCAAAATATAAATAACTACAGCGTCTGTTTGTTTTTATTGTGTCGCACAAGTACGATCCAACTGTTAAGTATAAAATTACTCTCTCAGCCAGACTGCATAGATGACACTACAGCGAAATTACACTATGGGCGTCTACATTATAGCTAACAAGCTAACGGCTGAGAAACTTGGTCCTAATAAAACATTGACAAGCGTCAAACTATCGAACTTGAACAATGTGCCAATTTCGAAATGGTCGCCCCAGCTTCTGCTTGACGTTTGGGTACTTACATGGTCAGAATTGCTGTTAGCGCTGTGATAACACACAGAAGTAAAAGTATAACCCGAAATGGAAGCAGCCATGACGGAAACATCCCAACATGTCCCACAATCCCCTGCCACCACAGGAACCGTACACATTCGTCTGTGGTCGCTATGGAAGTGCGTTCGGTAGGTTAGGTTTTCAATCTGAAACTGGCTCGCATGGTCGGTGTGATTGGTCTGGTTAACATTTCTGTGTTAATTGACACACCATTTCATAGTTGGCTGTGGAACATACAAGACAAGAGTTTTATCTTACTTTACAGTTCTCTGCAGTTGGTGCACAGTTACAAAGTAAGCTAACGTCCCCGTGTGCACAACTACTACAGTATTCACAATTTAACAAATGCATATTAAACAAAACTTTACAAAGAACCGTACTAAGAGCTATTTGAGAAATAATTCGTTTTTAAAAAAACGTCTAACTTTAGATTAATTCATACTTCTCTGTAAATATATATGTGATCAATAAAGGAATCTCCAAAATTATCCGAAGCAAATTTGGTTATAATGTCTATTTTTTTAATGTCCATCACTATGCAACATAAGTATTAAATGCTGACTAAATGAACTCTGAATTCTAAACGAACCTGTTCATGGTTTATAAGAAGTCAAACCTAGATGACATGTAATTCTACTTATCACCAGCGTGCGGCAGTGTTACTCTTTATTGGCAGAAAACTTGCTTCCAGAACTCCAGGCATCCTGAACTCCAGATTTGGTATTAATTAATTCTGCAGTGTTCTCCACCATGCTTTCCGGATGACTCGCCACTCAAAGAGCTAACCCTTTCCCAAACAGTAAACATCCTTCAAAACCATGTTTCTGGTATATTTCAACATAGTGCAGCAATCCAGTTCCCGCCAGCAATTTGCAGCAGTTACAAGCGTTGGGCAAGTAATAAAAACATTGTTTTGGGCTGCAATGTGAACTAAAATTATGCCGTTTAGTTTGGTAATTTACCATTTTACTGAGCATGGAATTAAATTCACAACGAATTAAGGGTGAAGAGAAACTCCAATAGATTGCAATTCAATTTTAAAGTTCAGATTACGTCTTTCTTAGGGCCTGACGTTTCGACGTAGAATGCAAAAAATGTAATACATTCTTTTTACTATTACTGTTGACATCATAGTTTTAATATAACTGAAAAACCGCCATGTGGATTGTTAGAGCTTATAAAATAATATAAATTTGCACGCTTAATTTAAATGTGTTGTGCCGCTAACGTAGCCTAAGAATAATAAAAGAAGGAAAAGCTTTTTTCCCCCCCCTTACTTTTGTTTTTCTTTAACCTCTCATCCAGCCCGATTAATATTTGCGTTGGGTTCTGTGGGCTTTTGGATCCAGACTACAGACCAGGCCTTTGACGCGTTGCCCCTAAAAAGTGAGCCTTCAAAGGACCCTGCATCACAGACCAGCTTTGAAAAAGCTGCGCTATTAGGATCCTGGTCGGCTGCCAGAAGGAAACTTTGCCCTATTTTCTCTATAGTGGTCAGGGTATAATAGAGAAGTAACAGAGTTTAGCCTACAAAAAAAAAACAACCACAGATTCGCTCAATTAAGTGTTTTGATTTAACTTTCTCGCTCTTTTTGTTGCTGTTGCTTGCACAACTTTTGAACTGGCCTCTGCTTTGCTATTGAATAAATTAACAGAGCCAGCGGTGTGTCTTTCAGCTGCCCGAGACATCACCCGTCCTGAACTTTTGCAATTTCACCCAGGGCTCCAGGGGCATTGGTGTTGCACAAGGACCCTTTCACACGCGTTTAAAGGCGAGGTGAAACGCAGTCTCAGTTGCCGCCATTGTCAGTGATACCTCCAGGATAGGTAGCGGGGTGGACCCTTGGACACAGGGGGGCTGAGAGCCTTCTGGAAAAGTGTCCTCTAGTCAGTCAGTCTCCGAAGGCCCCAGAGGAAAACAGTGAAGTTACCTTCAGCGGACTAATCTTGAATGGCCGAGTGAAATCCAATCCCCTGCTGAAAACAACAAGCAGATGACTAACCGCAACCATTTGCACGAGCTTCTGTGTATCAACAACAGCGTGGCCGTAGGAATCAGAGCTGACAATCCAGCTACGGCAGGCGGAGATGACAGGCAAGCAGGCCAAACTCAACGGTCAGGTCAAGCGAATGCAACTCAAAATGGGTACAGATTTTATTGGGTACTGGCCATCAGATGCGATTATGGACCAATCGGGAAATCGGGAAAGTTGGTCAAGTGTTGAGGTTCTGGGTTTATTTGTGGAAAGTGGGACCGCGCCAGCCGTTGAATGCAAATGTTTTCACTGAAAAGATCGAGACAGACATACATATTTTTATACGTTTTAAAACATGCTATTCTGTTATTTACATAGCTACCAAACTCTTTTTTAAATATTCCATATGTATTTCAGAGACTGCTCCTGCACATCCTGTTACCACCACACCACCACTATATAGTATAATTTGATGTTTCAGTTCCCAAGAATGACAAGAAACCCTTTCAAAACATGGTTCATTGTAAGGTCCCTAAAAGAAAATGTTTCTTTTTTCTATGTAAAGTCTATTCAAATAATCTCCCCTTAACACCTCAAGTGCCTGGCCAGCTTGGGGAAGATGGTTTCACATTGTCTCTGAATGCTTTAATCCAACAAATAAAGTTTGCACCAAGCAATGAAAGGCAGCGTCAAACGGATATTTTTGATTGCCAATTAAATGGTTTCCTACTCACTGCATTTTTAAGTTGTGATTTTAATGTCTCTTCAAAAACAAATGTTCTTTTTAACACCAGAAATTCGAATCCCGGTGCCTTTTCCTCACTTTTTGGGTGTTTTTTCCCCCCCACCATTTGTTTTGACTGCTTTCTGTAACTTTACACACAATGTATTCCTCCCCGTATAGTGAAAGGGGATCCGTCCCAGAAAGGCCCCCAGTGTTTGTTTTCAGTAACAGAGTTCTTCCATTTCTAATTCATCAAGAAGGGTGCCCCTTTCTTCTAATCCCCCAAAATCTGTGAGCAAGGCTCCGTTTTCACTTGGCAATAATGGCTGCTGTAAAAATCTCAGCGAAAGAGCTTTGTTGATGTTGATTTAAACATCAACGTGTAAATGAAAGAACTTTCACGGCGCGGTCTAAAAGAACGCCGGGGACCGTCATCCTATCCGTGGCCCGCGTTACCATTGGCTTGAGAAACCTGAGAGGTGAAGTGTCAACAAGCAAAGAACCGGCGTCACCCAACCCAATAGCTCAGGTGCTCTCACTTAACGTGCATCTCCTTCGACCTATTCCTTCCATGGAAGGGCCAAGACGGAATCTGGCAGGTATGATGTCATTTGATGGTGGTGGTTTTTAGCATGCAGTGGTCTGACATATTTTTGTTAGCCTTGCGGCCAATGCACGGCCCTTGTGAAAGTTATTAGTTGTAAATCATTGTTTGACTATGAAATGATTTACTGTGCCTTAAAGGTTTCAGCATATTATTTCACAGCATGGCGGCATTTTGCATGGTGTAGTCATATTCTCATTTCTCTCACTGGTTTAACTTCCCTTTTTAAATATCGATGATCCTAGCCAGCACTGACCTCATCGCCGATGAACACACAGATGAATGAGATGAACGGGTAATGGAGCCCATCATATCATCTATAATATTCTGACACATTCGATTTTTTTTCACGTGGAACCGATTTATTTAACTAGTTGGACAGTATTGGCTGTGTGAATGTAGGCCCTTGGCTTTCTCTATCGTAGTGTGGTAGTCTAATATTTGAAACATCTCTCTCTAAACATCAATTATCAGAGAGTTATCTGTATACAAGAACTATATATACACCTTGTAGTTTCAAGTTCAGAAGGTTGTTAGCAAAAAGCATAAACCTCAATTTTGCATAGGTTCTAACTACAGTATATCATTGTTTAGTGGTCATCTTCTTTCATTAATATTGCTTTCTTAATACTTTTCTAAATAAGTTCCCCAGAAATCATTTTAAAAATCTGGCCTCTGCCTCTGAAGATCACCTACACTCACAACGTCCCAGACAGGTGTTAACACTGGAGCAACTAAACTAAATTGGGAGAAAATTTGATCTCACTTGAAAGAATCTGAATCACTCTTTGAAGATTTTTTGTCAATTTTGTATAGCACTATTTACCATCAATGTGACGCTGAGGAAAGTAATCCTTCATTGAATATTGATTCAAAGCCAAAGTCTGTTGCTATTTCGACGGATGACTTTGTAGGCAAAGGTCTACTGATGCAGAGTTACAATAATGTAGATCTGGTATTACCTACCAACATGTTTGGTACATGGAAGCTGGAGCCTATTTTGTTTTCCATTTCATAAATGTGTCAGCTAAGAAAATGAAAAACAAGTAGAAATCGTTGCTAAGATAATAGGTGTTCGAACAGTCAGTTAACTCCATAACTCTAACACTTGAAAATAACACCAACAACAAATCCATTTAATTTGCATAATAACTATTATCATTTAGTTTAATAGTGATTAATGGACCCACATGTCATTTAAATAGTAACTGAACGTTATAAGAGGCGATTCATCGGCTCAGCTCAAAACTACAAACACAAGCTTTCAGTCCAGTCTCAAGTGTCATAATGCAAATATTGTATTTATTTATTTTGTTTCCAAGGAAACCGTAAAAAAAATCAATGAAATTGCTGAGTTCTGATTAAATTAGAGCTCGAGTAGCTCGCTAAAGCTAATTATTTCTTGTGAAACGGCCAGAGAAATCTTCCATAGATCATGTTTCATAGATCATGTAATAGGCTATCGCAGGGCGTCTGGAAAAAACCCACACACAAAAACACTTAGCTCGCCAAATCAGTTCTAACGTCATTAAATGGATTTCTAAGACAGGGGTTTATGTAATTTATAATTGTCTACATAAGGTATAGGGTTATATTTTAATTCATGCATTCATTATTTAACTGAACTCTAAATGGACAAATAAAAATACTAACGCACAAAACCATACTACTTACTTTCTGAACCTTGATCCAGCAATATTACAGCGGACTTTTCAAGTATAAAACGTTAGACTAAGCCATCAATATAAAACATGGATAGAACTGAATAGTAGACATTACACTAATGAAGGAAGTAGCTAGCTATGTCGTTCAGCGAAAATGTTAACTTTTCAGTCAATTATGTACTGTAAACGATGTGCTTATTCATTCAAAGACTTATACTAATCTATGCCAGCTATTTTAAATTTTCCACTTAAAGTGCTAAGGACTTTTAAAGTAAACTGACCCAACTGTCCCAGCGAACTTTTTATTTTGTTTTTCATTTTTCAAGGGAAGACCATGGCAAGTGTGTAGGGAACGAGGTGAGTTATGGAATCTTTACTCCACAGGAAAAATAAACTTAGGCTTGTTTTCTGTCTATTAGTATGCTAGAAAGTTAAAATAATTATTATAAGAAAATTTCAGATGGGAAATGTGGTTGTGTGTGGTTAATTTTTCAAAGTTCTGCACTGGAGTCCCCTCTATTAAGAAAATGGTTCCGCTGTGTGCGGAAATTGTTGTCATGTAAAGTGAACGAGCGAACTATCGGTTTCCACCGAGAGTCAGTTGGACTATCAGTGGCCATGTGGTAAAGTGTGAGAGTTATGTGCTTTGCTACCTTACTAGTCATTTGTCGCAAAGACTGAAGATGACCCACCGCTGACAGTTGGCTAGGGAATCAGGCATTGATACTCGAGAGCGTGTTTTTACTAATCAGGAGAATTGACAATGTGCTGCCTGATTCTCGTGAGTACTAAATGAAAACTATCTACCTACCTAGTGAATTGTCACTGATAGCCACCTTGATATAACTTATTTATGGCCAGCTAATTTGTGCCAAGTCAAACTTTGCAAACTGTCCTCTTCGTCTATATCTTTACAACCCAGCGTAAATAAAACATCTCGAAAGTGCCCTTAGAACACAATAGAAATGTTACGATTATATTGTGTTTTAGCTGGATGGCTAATACATGGCGAGCTAACGCTTAGTTTTTTGCTACGTTTTTATCGAGATCATTTTCGGCTAGTTACTCGTTTGTAGCCACCTATCGTATTGAAACGGATAAAAATGCTATCCACACTTGGGACGTGGGATATTCACCAATGTTCTGCCAATTTTTTAAGTTTACTCGAAGTGGCACGTAACACAACAGGATGTTAAGGGAAAAAAGTATTATTTTGGTGATGAGTGTTTGAAAACCCGATTTTAGTGTAGTATGTATTATAAACAGAATCGATGTCAAAATCTACCTCAGTTCTAGTTAAATATTATGTTTATAGCAAGTTGGGGAAAACCTGTCTTGAAAACGTGTCAAGGTCGGTCAGAAACAGAGAGTTTACTTTATCGAGGTTTAAAGAAAAAAAAAGTATATTACTTTTTGCGATATCTTCCCTTGATTACGACACTAAACCAAGAACTTCGTATGCTTTTTTTTACGTATTATTGTTTTTTTAATATTATTATTTCAGATTGTGGCAATGTAGCACATGACCACAGCTGAAGGTGTAGATTAGACATGGTTCAAGTAAGGCAGAGAGGAGTTTGTCGAGAGATGCTTTGTTACTGGGCTGTGCACGCGCTGCCGGGACAAAAGCTTTTCTGTGTTCGAGGCTCCAGTGCTGGTGAGCCTCTGTAGGTTTCGCAAACAAGGCAGCAGACGTGAGAACTTAATTCGATGCTCTCGGGTGTTACTCTGCAGTGTGGCTGTCGCCTGGGGGGGGGG
>JAOVYW010000606.1:0-17320 GCA_025775045.1 Hiodon tergisus | reverse complement strand
GGAAACAATTAAAAACAAGCACTTAACGTCAAAAACGGATTAAAGTATTTGTCCCGTAATTAAAATTTGCACGGGCTTCAAATCCTTGGCATATTCAAAATAGTTCATATCTTAAAAGAAAAAAATATTTAGAGACAGTCTCATGTTGTGCTACGCCCCAAGGAAATCTATAGTTCTGACACTCGTAAATTTTCTTCTGCGGAACCACATTTCTCAAAAGGAACGACCATCACACCAAGGTTTCCAAAAATTGTGTTTAAAATTTTTTTTTTCCTATTTTCTTATTTTGTAATCCACTTCGAACTTAACCCATGTATGATCAACTGTCATACAGAATCAGTGTTATTTTAATGGTAACAAACAGCATGTACGAGATGCAGGAGAAAAATGGAAGAATCTTAAATGGCTTCTTGAAAAAAAAACAATCTGTGCAGTGAAACAAACAACAACAACAAAAAAAAACTATTGTTTTGTTGCCAGCACACATCTGAATATCGGGCATGGCGACATCATAATAAGCTAGTCCAAAAATAGAATGCGGTGATTACATGCACTGGCTCCTCCTTCCCTGCTATTGTACATGACAAGTTTCTTTGTCTGAATTCTCTGAACTATGCTTTGTCCATTCAGAGAAACGCCAATGTGGGACGAGTGACGCTGTCACATTCATGTTTTCAATTTAATGCTGATGCTGACTCTCTACCTGTCGATCCTGGACATAATAAAGATTGAGAGGGACAGAATTCGAAGGTCCACAACACTACTGGACACTTCAGAATAAATGCACATTCCTTTGAGCAAGGACATTAGTTATGTTACCTACAAAATAATAAACCTGCTAAACAGAATATTGTAATATTTTAAATGAGATAGCAACGTACTTAAGGTTTAATCAACCTGACCAAAGCAATTTAAAAAAAAAAGTTTAAACATTTATACATATCACAAATAAAGCCATTTAAATAATCTATGGAAAAATGGAAAATAAAATTTTCTCTTTGTGTTTGGTCAAAATACCCACTACTTTCAAGTTTCCCCAAAATGGGATTTTTTGACAAATTGGCTATGAGGCTTTTACGACTGAAGCTTCCACTATGACCTGCCCGTGGGATATGACAAACTCTTGGATTCATTGCTCAATCAAACCAAATCTTTCCAGGACAATGCAAATTATGACAATTTCCATCATCCCACATTATGCATTCTCTGCTAATCTCCGTAATTCGGAAGAATCAGGAGGATTCGCTGTTCCGCTGAAGGGCATGATGTCTGACTGACTGATGCTGAAACAGCACCCTCACCCCTGTTTTGTTTCAGTTCCTGCAGTGACCATTTTCTTTTTAAAGGGGTCAAACTATCTTTTCTACATTTTGTGATCAAAACAAAAAATAAGAACCCAAAATAATACAAAATAACAATAAAAAACAAACAAATAAAAAAACATGGATTCATAATCTCGGTGTTATCGGCAATGCACGTAGGAGAATTCACACTGAGTGGTGATGAGTTCCACTGGCATGTCAGGCTGTCACATTGGGATGGCAGCTGTTGGTGAGGAGAAAGTCCTGCTGCATTGGCTTATGAACCAATCATTAAGCTGATAGGACTGATTTTTAAGACTCGGGGCAGCCTGACATTACAAGGTTATATGACGCAGTCTGTTTGAAGGGAGTGGACAACCTGCAGAAGACATCCAAAATTAAAAAATGACAAAATTAAAAAATAATAAAAATGATTTTTTTTTTTTTTTAAATCAACAAAAACGTAATTTTGAACTTCCTCGTAGTTCCGCCAAGTTTCAAAAGATGGCAGTGTGGCTGCATGAAAAAGATTCCCAGGGATCATAGGAGTAGCTTCAGCTTACTCTCAAGTAGGTACGCATTTGTCTTCCTAAAAAGATATCTTTTTGCTTTCTCTATGTTTTTCATTGATAAACAATACTGCCTACTGGTAAGCAAAGGGCAGTTAAATAATGATGAAAAATATGGGCATTAGAGGAAATTACATTTTATGATTATTGCTTTCAAATTCAGAATACACTGTTCTGATTTTGGCATTAGAAGTTGATAATGCCATAGGAAATATATAAAATGGTTTCAGGTAAGAACAACTTGCAAGATTTTAAAAACTGCTTCGAGGAAAATTTTTCTTTTATCAAATAAAAAAGTTAAAATTTATAAATTGTTAAACATCTCTATCATTGCATAATGCAGCAAATAAAATAATATACATTTCTACTATCATTAAAATAAAATGAAATGACTAAAAATTTAAATTTTTAAATGTAAAATTTACTTATAAAAAGCTATAAAGATAACTATTTAAATGGAAAATGAGAAACTATTCAAAGTGTGAATTTTCAGCCCCACAAAATTAGAAATTTTCAGGATAGCAAAATGCAAATCAGACATAAATGCCAGGTAAACAACTCATTAGAATTACCAACTACCAAACCATTCAATAACAGAAGAACCAATAATTGTTACTGAAAACATGGGAGGAGTAAAGTATGCAACCTAGACACAAAATCAGAATACAAAGTATAATGCTTCCAACTTGGAACACAAGGAGTAGGACATTCAAAATAAAATAGAAATTAAAAATTAATATCCAATTAAATTCCCTTTCATTTCTGTAATGGACTGAGTATTTAGATCTCAGTGCTTTCAGAACATCTCTTTAACATCAACTGATTTTCTCTTCAGCTCTTCTGTTCTGTCTTCAATCATACCATGTTCATATATTCTGACTGTATTTTTATATCATACACACATAGTATATATCTTAATAAACTGTACGTCCAGTGGTGTTGAGAGGAAGGTCAGCTGACAAAAAAAGAAACTTTGCTACATTAGTGCCTTAGTGTTTGTGTTGCTTCTTTCTTTTTCTTTTTGGGGGGGTGGGGGGGGGGGGTTGTTGATCCTGTCCTCCTTCTTGTGGCTTGTTGACATGAACTAAGGCAGTCAGGCACCAATAACACATGAAGAGCAGTTCAGAGGCAATTAGGATCAGTTGTCAAAGCAGGGCCATTAATGAAGGAGTTTGTCGGAGGGGCTGGAGGAAGCGACCACACAGGGAAGGAAGGCGATTGACTCTGACAGATCCAGTCCTTTCAATGTCCAGGACGGCACATGCTAATACCAGCCCTAACAATGTTGTGTGGCACTAGTTAATTCGACTAACGTGGACTCTGATTCCGCAGAATGACTGCTGCCAGTGTCGGTCAGTCTCTGTTGGACTCAGAATGGGGCCAATAATTACCGCTCTCACCCTGCTGTCCACCATCCCTTTACAAATACCCCTCTCCCCCTGTTTCTGTGCCCTGTGCCCACAGTATCAGAAGCAGCCATTTGTCCTAATGGATACCCATTCTGTGATTTTGTTATTTTCACACAAATGTCCTTTTTACATACTCCAGTGATTGTTTAAAATTTGCTGAACCTCTATCTGAATACTTGGCATACTGAATAAACATGCTTAAGATACTCCGACAAACCATAGAAATATATATATATATATATATATATATATATACACATATTTTTTTTTGTGTGTGAGTGGATGTGGATCATCAAAGAACCCAGCACCATTCAACCCAGAGGCCAGTGTTTCTTAAGATTGCTTCTCTTCTGTGAACTCAGAATTGAGGAATGATCTGTTTTGAAGACGGATCATCTTTCCTGTCATTCATTTATCAAGGCAGAAAAAGCCGTGTGTCATTATGAGTCATTATGGCTGAGCCCTTTGTTTCTATAGCCAGGAGGCAGCCCAGGTACGGTGCTGATGTGAGTATACAGGTGTGCAGTAAGTGCCCCTGGACCAACCACTGCATCAAGGCAAGACTGGATTGGGTCTGAAAGGTTCAAGTACCAATACTTGATCCTACAACTTTGGGGAGAATACTTTGGCATGAGTAAGGTCTACTTGGCATACAGCTGTTTATTTAATACCTACCTAACTGTCAGGCAGATGGTGAGTAGTCTTTTTTTAACCAAGAAAGCTCAACTTCCACATGAATATTATAACATTTTTGAAAAGACGCAGATTTCTTTCACAGAAATATCTTCAAAATACTTGCAGTATAAATCAATATTTACACCAAGATAGCTAAAAAGGTGGCCGAGAAGTTGCCTCCACTGTGGGCTTGATTGAACACTGGATTGAAAACAATGCTTCATTTTTAATTTGCTCAATTACCAGCAAGTTGCCCCCCCCCCCCCCTTTTATTCCCATTATGGAAAATGATCATTTGTTCTTTTATTAGAGCAGATAACATCCTTTCATAGTTTCCGCTTGCAATCTGGAGACCCTTCCCACTGCTCTTGCCTCTAGCACATTGCATTATTGGTGTATTATTTCATGCAAGCCCAGCTCTTTTATCAACTGCCTTTGAAGTAATGTTAATAGACTAGAAAATTGAGACATTTATGAAGTATAGGCAGTGTTTATGAAAAAATCCATAAAATATGACAGGGGCGAGGGGAGATAAAAGCAGCGTTTTAATAGATTATGGCAAAGAAAGACCGTCAGGGGCTGACAACTGCCTCCTCTGAGATCACTAATTTTTATGGGATTAATTGTGTTGTATTAAAAATGAAGTTAAACATCCTAATTAATCTGTACACACTGCAGCCCCTGAGTAAGAAGCTCCTGGCCCCCTGAAGTCTTCGATGCCATGCTTTTTAGCTAATTACCTCCCTCTGATAATTGAGGTGGATGTTTCCACTGGCGTTTGGAGCTAACTCATTCTGGGGGAAAGAAGCTGAAGTACGTCACTCTACACGGCTGTGATGTATGCAGAGAGGATAATACATCCTCGAGGAAAGCACCAGGCTCTTAATTGCAGGATTTTACTATATTTTGAATGGAAACTCCAATTAGTCAACAGCAATTCCCTTAGAAGCATTTATCACAGTCTTAAACCTTGTGAATCCACTAAGGCGGCCCATCTTTTTTTTAAAGCTTGTTGAGCTTCCTTGTGAAAATCTACCTCCGAAGAAGGAAAATCCTATTTGTGTTTCTCCTCCCATATTCCTCAGCTGAGCAGCATGTGGGGTTTGTAGCCACGAAGGGTTAAAACTGACCACTGAACGTACTGACAAGCAGGCCAGGAACTGTCCTTCTCATTGTCCTGATACATTTAATCCCCGTAACATTATTTACATTTCACTGCAGCGGCAGACATGCCCTCCCCTGATGCTAATTTCAAACGTCAGGTTCGCACGTCCCACTGCGTCCACTTTGACTATTTAAAAAAATCCAATGCAAATCCAATTGCAAGCATGTGCGAGGATTCCTAAGCAAAGGCTGACACTGCCAATTAAGAAAAGAAAGAAAGAAGGGCCTTGTCCCCACCCTGGCCTCCCTCCTAATAACAAAACCACCTCTTCTCTTAATGTGATAAAGAAGTATCCTTGCAAACCAAATTTCCAGGGGGTACACTTACTGATAATTGCTGGAAGAATACGATTAGCAGCCTCTCCCTGAAATTGTTTTAATGCAAAGGGGAAGACTTAGCTTGGCGATATGTTATGATTTTAATATCACATGGGTGCAAATTTCTATTCCAAAGGTACTCCATACAACAGACAGCATTAAGCAATTGTGATTTGAGGCCAACAGATTTGACAATCGTGCTGTTAACTATGAAATGGAAGGTCTACAGTATAAAGTTAAACGGTTTCGGACTAACATTAAACTGTTTTATCTATTGTTAATGGTCATTATTAGTGTAAAGGCCTCTATGAATATTATTAGATATTATATTGTTCATACGGAGAGAACATAATGACAATAACATTCATTGGAATGAGGACATTTTAAAAATATATATTTTGTATTAAAGGTAGCACATATTGTATTCACTAGTGACAGTAGCAATTTCCATGCAGCCCACACTTGCGTTGAAATGCATCTAAATTGCGACGTTAAATCGGATGTAATCCTAAAGCAAGAAAAAGAGTATAGCTATTTTCTCCAATCACCCTGGACAGGTATCCAATCAGAAAGCAAGGAGGGACAAGACAACATATGAAATATCATGGTGAACCTTGAACAGCAGGTTAGATAGGATGAGGAGAGACAGAAAATCACTGTTTAAAAATGCGGCATCAGCTAAATAATCCCAGTATAATGATACCCGTGCTTCGGATTGCATCTGATTGCACATGAAGATCAGCAAACAGATGTACGATTTACACCAAATGGGAAATACATCTATGTGTCACAATACGAAGAAATGTTCTAATGTAAAATTGTATATTTTTAATTGTATATGAAAGCAGAGCACTGATCACAATTACATAGCCCTCCAAAAAAACTAATTAACAACACCACTGTTATGCTAAACATGGCCTTTATACCTCGTACAAGAAAGTAATCAGGGCCATAACTGATAAAAAATAAATAAAGCATAAACATGACAAAATAGCTGAACTCCTGGTTGATTTAACCGACAGATAAAGATAAAATGCAACGAAGGCCTACATCAATGTAAAGGTTAACTAATTCAGTAAATCCAGGCAAATACTAATCTGTCATTGTGCAAAATAACATTGGCAGATTCTCTGCTATTATTTAAAGGCAGAAAGCCAGCCAGGGCCACAACAATCCAGTGTCACATCACACCTTCCCAAAAACTGTGTCCGAGCACCAGAGTAGCCAATCACAGCTCACCAACAGACTCCAAATGTGCGAGGAAAGGAAAAAAAAGGTGTGATAAAGAAAATGGTGAGGTGCTTTAAAAATCACAGTTAAATATAGCAGAAACCACAATGTATGTAGCCGTAAGCCAAAAACATCAATTTCAGTGATGTACTGGAGCAACACCACCCTTTTGACGTGCGATTTAAGCCCCCTTAATGGTTCATTTTTTACATTTTTTTGAACATAGGTTCAATCGTCTGATATCTCAGAAAGTCATGATAGTATAATTGCAGTGGTATTAGACAACAGAACGGATTCTCATTAAACTGATGAGATAGGAAAGCTGCTGCTACTACTGCATCTGCCCAGTGGGGGGGTAATTGTCTCGATATGTTAACATATTTCCTCTCAACCTAACCACAATCTCACAGCAACACAAACAACGAAACACTGCTCAAGATAAAATATATCTATCTCCGCCATATATCTATCTATGTAGGCCTGAACCAGATAATTATTTTCAGCATTTAGAGGATATATTATAATTACAGAAATTATCACTTTTATAACCTGGGTTTTCTTTAAAATTAAATTAAAAAATTGACTAAAAGAACCAGGGAGAGTAGACTATAGCTGAAATCTAGTCAACACTAGAGAGCTCATCTCTCAGCTCATCTGGGAATTTGGAGAAAGGATCAGGGATAGTAGAAACTCTGCCGTTGTTGACAGTAACTTGACAAGTGCAAAAAAAAAAATTCTAACTCAGTAAACAGAGCAGGAGCCTCGCATGGAACCACATTTACTCTTCCTGCACCATCGCTCGGAGTCACAATAGTTATTTGTTCTTGCGATAAACTAAGATTACATCAAAATCCTCAAGCCTTTACATTTCTGTGTGCTTCACTCAGCCATCACAATCTAGGATCCGAATGTAAAAGTCAGGATTCTTTCCACCGCAGCCTGTTAATATGGTGAGCTTCATGGTTTTGGGCATATCAATACAGTCCAGGTTCTGGTGTTTATCACATTGGCTACACCTATTTTTTCCATTTATTATGCCAGACTTTTGTACACAACACACATCCTTATACTTCACATCTGTAGTATAATCAATCAATCAATTTTATTTTTATACAGCGCTTTTCACATGTTGCCATGTCACAAAGACGCTTTACATAGAGAAAGATATAGTATGTCCCAGGCCTGACCCCCCAAAAATAATGTACACAACACACATCCATATACTGCACATCAGTATTATAATGACGGACCCAACACACATCCTTATACTGCACATCAGTATTATAATGACAGACCCAACATACATCCTTATACTGTACATCGTTAGTATAATGACGGACACAACACACATCCTTAAACTGCACATCTGTCTTAAAATGATGGACCCAACACACATCCTTATACTGCACATCAGTATCATAATGACGTACACAACACCACCCCTTCAGATTATTGCTATTAAAAACGTATTTTAAAACAACAACATAATACAAATAATTGATTGTAAATAGTTTGTGGAACAGAATCCCTGACATCTATACCCATAATCCAATCACGTATCTCGCACTTCCATCACTCATACCTTGACAGCCTGGCTGTAGGGCCCAATGTTGGCCGGGGCCCAGTGGGACCGACTTTGGACGTGCAGGAAGTGTTTATGTTGGAAGACGTCATCCTCAGCAGGTGCAACCCAGTCATGAAGAAGACAGTCCATCTGAATCAACCGTCCAGGGGGTAGGACCGCCTCAACACATACTCTAGAGGTAAAGTATTTTCTTTTTAAATTGTATCTTTATTACTGCATAATTGCACCACTAATGTGCTCAGGTAACGTGTACTATACAATCAAAACTAAAACCTACGATACAATATCCTCAATACTTCACTTCATGCTAATTAGGCTAAAAGAGTCAGGATTCATACGACAGAGATGTTAAAACAGTGTGTTTAGAAGAAGAAAGTAACCCCAGCATACCTGGCAGGTGGGTTTAGGCCGAAGTAGGACTGGTACACTGAGTTTACGGCAGCAAAGTCTTCCATGCTTCTCAGGTACAAGTGAACGAGGATAATGTGTTCCACCTGCCAGCCCTTTTCCTTCAGTGTCCCTACACAAGGAGTCATGGACAACGTCATGATAATCCATCAACAACAATCAAAACCCAAACATTATTTATGCTGAACATGCTGCAGCAAGAAATGTGATTTATGCCTTAAGTTGTTTTTTCCTCTTCTAAGTAAATAATATTAATGTTGGATATTCCCCACTCTAGACCTATATTTATTCAACAACAGGAACAATAAGGTTTTGATGCTGATGTAAACGCTCTTTCTTTACTTTCTTTACAGCAATTTGATGCAGCACATTTTTTTTGTGCCTGAACTGGCATTTTTGTGACTCACATGGGTTATCCCATATAAAGAGATTCATTAAATATTAACTTGTTTAATATTGACTCTGTGCAGTGCAGGCTGTGCTGTGAAATAAGATGATAAACATTAAGTATGCTCTTCATCTTTTGCCCCCTCTTTCTTTTAAAAAAGAGGCTCTGTTAAAGCATGCACTTTAAAAGTTCTGCGGGCAAAAAATAGAACCTCGCTGTGCATGTTTTGAAGACGTGGTTTCACTCCTCTCACACCTAATTTGAAGTGTCTGTCCTCGTTTTGCATTCGTACTCCTACCTCTCTGACGGACAGGGTCTCTGACACGCTTGCTGTTCGCCGCCAACTTTAAAAGAGCATTCCTGAATAAAGAACATTTTCTTATCCCCGCTATGGCTCTAAAAGTGCATTTTGCTAACACAACAAGGAGACATAAAAGCATCTTCTGAAGAAAGGGGCTTTCCACTTACTGAATTGGTTGTTATGTGCTGTACTTTGAAAAATACTAAAAGTACACTTTAGAAGCAACAGCTATTTTTCCCCCAGTTTCATTCTTTTAAAATGATCCTGAGCTGCTTTTTTCAAAGGCAGCAGGAATTAGTAGTTTCATTTAAAAAGTTGCCGTTTCATTTGAGCAAAATTATATATTTTTTATGTTTACAATGTTGTATGCACAACATGTGATCAGTGAAAGGATAACATTTTCTTTAAGAAATATTTTTTTTTGGATCACAGGCACATCACTTAACCTAACCTTCAAACAAACCTTTCAGCAATGAGAATGTTTGTGTCGTTTGGTCCAGTATTTGTGGCTTTTCACAATGAGACCCAGAGACTCCACAGATCCACTGATAGCCCCGTGTTGATCTTGCTGAACTTTGGGCAAGGCTCTCTTTAACATAAATGACAAGAGAGACATTTGAATTGTGTCTATTGGAAGACACAGTTACTTAAGCCATTGTGTTAGTGATGTGACGTTAGCCAGGTAGTTCTTTTCCTGTGACAGCAGTTTCTACAAATCCCTTTATATTTTTTCAGGTCAGAAGAAATAATTAAATATAATTAAATAAAATACACAATTTAACATGCCTTATGAATATAAGTACCTACTACTTTTTAAACTATTATATTTTTTAATCAATCACAACATGAATAGTTACAGTGCAGAAGAAAGATCTCACCAGAGTCCTGCTGACATTCCAGGTTAGCATTAGATGTTAAGGCTTCCTGGATGTCTTCAGCTTGATCAGCATATTCTGGCTCTTCAGTGATCGTGTCAGTGAAGTTTTGGCAAGGACAACCGTGAAAATGCAAGGGCCTCTCAGAGGAGTTCTACATTATTGCACAAAGGAACAAGTTTAGTAAGACAGTTAATAACAAATTCATAAAAACAATTCAAATTAAAACTGAGGAAAACTATTATTTGTAAAACAAATTCTCCTCACAGACATGCATTTTAACCAGCACATCTCTTGCAGTGCCACGATACTGCTAAATATTTATTTTCTTCTCTTTTTTTATCCACTACTTTCAACTGCATTTTCCCAAATGATAATCCAATTAATTCTCATCTTTCTTATGTGGAAAATGGCTTGACTATCATTAAGTAGGGGCAAATGATGCTTCTTCATAATCCTTCTCAGTGCTGTTTCCTCTAGTGCTGGAGTCAGTGCCGATTTGTCTCCCTGATGTAGAGTGGTTTAGACTGATGGTGAGGGGAGGTTCTCCACAGGAGAGCCCAGGCAGAGGGAACCTCCCTGCATTTCCCCATTGCAGGGACAGGGGGCTGGGGGGGACCGAGGCGGTGGGACTGAAAATTCACCCCACGGCAACCACCCTCACTCCTACTGGAGCTACAGACCAGAGCCCTACCTTACAGTTCAAATATGATTTTTATGGTTTTGTTCATCACTTTTATTTCTAAACAAACACATTCCTTATGAATAATACCGGGTATAACAGTTCTATTTCAAACTTTTTAATATCCAGGTTGAGTGCAAAGTGGTTTCTCCGTCCTCTCGACTCAAGGCACTCACATGAGTGCAGACTGAGCCGTATGAGTTCGCTGGTTCAAATCCAGCTCATGTCACAGGGAGTGCAGAGAGATTACTGGTGGAGCACCGCCCTGGCTGGGGATGGAGTAAATCGTCAGGGTTTCTCTCTGCTTGTTGCTAACGAGTGGCGCCTTTCGGCATCTCTACGCCAGCAGGCTTGGCGTTGAACCTCTCGTAGGTGACGTCTGAATTGGCAGAAATCGTGGTGACAAGTTGAGATGCATTAACACAATTGGTGATTCCAAAGTAGGGGAGGGTGAAAAATACAAAAATAATTGGTGATTCTAAATAAGACGACAAAGAGAAAAGAGAAAACCCAAATGCTACTACCTCAGTATTTTTCCTTTGTTTTGTTTTACTTTACTTCCAGTATTGTTCACTGGGCCCTCTGGTTAACAAAGCTAATTATCAGAGACCTGATCCACTGTAATGCAATTAAAAAGAGAGCATGGGACTTTATGTGACCCTCAGAGTAGCTCAGGCTGGAAGAATCTCCCTGCCATTGCACCCGCTAGATGAATGTATCACCTAGATGTCAAAAGCAAACCCAAACGACGATCCATCATTTACTATTTTAGATACCAAGATATGAAATACATAACTTCAGGAAGGTAAAATATAAAAAATTTAAACTGGCAAGCAATTAAAAAAATCATAATCAGTAGTACTTAATTGTGTAAGAAGTCATTTAAATGATTAATTATTAATTTATTAACACTTTGTAGATTACTCATACCATTCTTCCTTTTTCTCATATGCAATGTAAATTATTATCGACCAAATTTTACACTTTTGTAAAATAATTTTTTTTTTTGAAGAGATTGAATCTAAAATGTAACAAATATCATCAAATCAATGCTGGGGTCAGCCAGTGGCAAGGTCAGCCAACCCCAAAGAGGATCACTGCAGTATCACCCTCTAGCAAGGTACATGACCTAAACATACTGCTAAATATGTACCTATTTCACACATGGAGAAACATTTTGTAAAAAAAACCTTTGTAAATGCTTTTCTGAAATAAAAATAATTTTAACTTAGCAATTATGGACACGAACAACCGGATACTCACAAAATAACCAAATCTAGGATGGAGCACATATATGATCAGATTTTATGCTTAATTTATGCAAAACGACTGAAAATATAAAAAAAACCTTTTTAAATAAGGTCTGAAGTTGTGTCACATTGAAGCTCACTATTTTACTACTGAATGCTATTAAAACCTTAATATTCACTTTGGGGACACTAAATAAACTCTGTTTAAAAACTCATAATCGTTTTTGTCTCATTAAAATATCTAAAGCAGCTTTTAAAAAAACTAGAGCCATAACTTTTCAGTGTCCTCTGGCAACAATACAAAAAAGTACTTGAAATTCGCACATTTATATTAGATATGAATGGAAGAAGACAGTAATTTATTGAATACATTCAACTCAACATCCCCTAATTGAAGCAGAATGTCACAGCATTGGTTTACATTTCATGCTTTGCACTTTTATAAACTACAGTTTATAACGTCTTTATGGCTTGGCAGCCAGGGTAAAGCACACTCATATTTAAAAAGTAGTTATCTGTTTAAATTAAATTGTCGAAAGTCTTTGCATTATGTAAGGTGTGAGAACATACAACTGCATTACTCTGGGGTGCCACTGTCCTCCTTAGACAGTACAATGACACATTGACTCATATTTTATAAGAGGGATGAACATTTCTAGTACATTTGTTTCACAGTCATGCTGGAAGAGAAAAGGGCCTTCCCCAAACTGTTTCCACAAAGTTGGAAGCATAGAATTTTCCGAAATGTCTTAAGCTGAGGCATTAACATTTACCTTCAAAGGGGCCTAGGCCAACCCCAGAAAAACAACCCCATAGCATTATCCTTCCTCCACCAAACTTAACAGTTGGCACAATGTAGTCAGGCAGAAAACGTTCTCCTGGCATTCGCCAAACTCAGAGTCGTCCATCAGACTGCCAGATAGGGAAGTGTGATTCGTCAGTCCACGGGAACACGTTTCCACTGCTCCAGAGTCCAGTGGCAATGTGCTTTACACCACTCCATCCGACGCTTGGCATTGTGAGGCTTGCATACAGCTGCTCGACCATGGAAAGCCATGCGACTTTTATGCACTATGCGCCTCAGCACTCGGAGAATTGGGAATTTCACGAACTGACTTGTTGCAACGGTGGCATCCTATTACAGTACCACGCTCGAATTCAGTGAGCTCTTTAGAACGACCCATTCTTTCACAAATGTTTGTAAAGGCAGACTGCATGGCTAGGTGCTTGATTTTATACATCTGTGGCAATGGAACAGAATGAAACACCTGAATTCAATGATTAAGAGGAGTGGCCCAATAATTTTGTCCAAATAGTGAATGTGAATATACACACACACACACACACACACACACTAACCGACAGCTGATGAAATTCACAACCAAAAATCAAAAATTGTAGAAAACCAACTCAAATCCCTTTAGTTTGGCCGAAATCTAATTTGTATCTAATTGCATTTCCTCTGTGTTCTCAGGAGACACCTATCCGGGTGTTGCCATTCAGCCTTCCTAGTCCCATTTGTCCACAGCTTAATCTGACCAGGCAAGTTTATTAAGCAGGGCTAGTTGAGATATTGTTTTTGTTGTGTTCCTCAATCCATTCCTGAACCATTTTTGCTTTGTGGCATTATCCTGCTGAAAGAGGCCAATACCATCAGGGAATACCGTTGCCATGAAAGGGTGAACATGGTCTGCAACAATGCTTAGGTAGGTGGTACGTGTCAAAGTAACATCCACATGAATGGCAGGACCCCAGGTTTCCCAGCAGAACATTGCTCAAAGCATCACACTGCCTCCACCGGCTTGCCTTCTTCCCATAGTGCATCCTGGTGCCATGTGTTCTCCAGGTAAGCGACACACACGCACCCGGCCATCCACATGATGTAAAAGAAACCATGATTCATCAGACCAGGCCACCTTTTTCCATTGCTCCGTGGACACGTACTGATGCTCACGTGCCCATTGTAGGCGCTTTCGGCAGTGGTCAGGGGTCTGCGGCTATGATACCTTTCTATCAGAACCAGCATTTACTTTTTCAGCAACTTGAGCTATAGTAGCTCGCCTGTTGGATCGGACCACATGGGCCACCCTTTGCTCCCCATGTGCATCAATGAGCCTTGGCTGCGTAAGACCCTGTCACCAGTTCATCGCTTTTTCTTCCTAGGACCACTTTTGATAGGTACTGACCTTTGCAGACCGGGAACACTCCACAAGAGCTGCAGTTTTGGAGATGCTCTGACCCAGTCGTCTAGCCATCACAATTTGGCCCTTGTCAAAGTCGCTCAGATCCTTACGCTTGCCCATTTGTCCTGCTTCTAACACATTAAATTTGAGGACAAAATGTTCACTTGCTGCTTAATACATCCCACCCACAGACAGGTGCCAAGATAACGAGATTATCGGTGTTATTCACTTCACCTGTCAATGGTCATATGGCCGATCGGTGTGTGTGTGTGTGTGTGTGTGTGTGTGTGTGTGTGTATATATATATACACATATATATAAAAATAAATTGTGTGTGTATGTGTATATATATTAGGGCTGTGAAATAATTTTAACGCGTTAATCGCATGATTTTCTATAGTTAATCGCACTTTTTGAATGTGCTCAAATTTGGCCCTAAATAAACAATTTTCTGTGCAAAGAGTAGGCTGCTGCTGTCTTGCATTGCTAGCCCTCTCACTACCGCTGCCAGCGTCAACTCTGTGTTTTGCTTGTAAATGATACTTCAGACTCAATGTACTTCACCCTTACAGTAGCTGCAAATAACTTTGCTTTCATCCAAAGACCCACCTGTAAGAGTTTTGTAATAAAAATGGTCATTTAAAAGCCCTTTAGCAGCTATCTCCATCATTCAAGCAATCGATTGACAAACAACCGTGAGAGCGTGGAGTTGTTTTTTAAGTATGGATGGTTCTAAGACTCCAAAAAAATTAAAATAAATTGCGTTAGTTGCGATAAAAAATGACCAGCGTTAAGCATTTGAAATTAATCGCACACGTTAACTTCGAAGGCCCTAGTATACATGTATAGTACTAAGATATTCTTCAAAACCTGCGCTGATTAAACTCTACAGCAACTAGACAAACTAAAGTTATTCTTGAGTATCTTTCAAAAGAAAATAATGATAGGGTGGCTCTATTGAAAATTGAACCTGCAATTATTGGGTTTCCAGATCTGTGCCTTAACCACTATGCCCCTGGCTGCACATAATCAGGATGAGAGGTAATGACAAGAAGCAATGTACAAAAGCCATTCTCTGGCACTCACATTACTGCAGATATGAACTTATATGAACACTTACGTTCACTTTGTCTTCCAGATGCATTTGAGAAAATCGCAGATATCCAACAGGGGCGAAAGCATCTGCTGAATGGACCACTGTTTCCATGGAATCTCTACAGCAAACAATCAACATTATTTATTCCACAAATATGAAAGGCACTTCTCACGTGTTATGGAAATGATCATGCTTGGGTTCCAACTCTCTTAATATACAGATGAAGTTACTAATATTCTGCTGGAAAGGACCTCTGTACCTAGTGTGAAAATGTTTTATTAAATCATACATTAGCAACTTGACGATGAGCGAAGTTGTTAGAGTCTCAAGATAAGATGTTCTTGAGTCGAAACTTCTTTTGACTCCCGTTTGTCTGAAGGTCAGAAGCCATATCTGGCGGAGAGGTTAAGCTGGTCCCTTCTGGGCGAGGGGGGCTGTGGAAGGTCACTGCAAATGGTGTGTTGTACTTTTCCACTTTTTTTTTTTTGTAACTGGTTTGTTCATGTGTATGTGTATGATGTGAATCCAATCATCGGGGCTCTCACTCTTTAGGAGGCTGAAGGAATTCTGCTTTTAGGAATTCCCACACATTTAATTGCAATAATAATAAATACTTTTTACATTTTTTGGTAAATGCTTTGACCACAATTCTTACAATACAATATAGCTAAGCCATGAATCTGGCTCGGCCACAGAGAAGTTTCCCAGGCGCATTGATAGTGTTCCATAATTCTGTTCAAGGCCCAAGTAAGGTTCACATCAAAATACTGCCAAGAACATGAAAATATAATGCATGTGCAAAATAGCTATGCTTGACCTGGTGTGTTTGAACAAATAGAATTCCAAGGCCATTATTTAACAACATGTTACAACTTCATAATATTCACTTTGGTTCTGGGACAATACTTACATGATAATTTTTTTCTTAAACAGAGGACAGTCTAGGGTAAACGTCTCATACTCTCCTCCTTCACCACAAACATGAACTCCATACTCCCGAGAAAGCTGTTCAAATATAGAAACTATGCGTGACCATTCAGTGCATTTTTCTTGGTACAAATGACCTCTTTTTATGTATAATAACTGGTTCTTTTAGAACAATGGGCTATGACTGTAGGCCAACAAACACATTCTGTGTGTTCAAATCTTTTAATAAAAACAGGGATTAGGGAGTAGGGATCTCACCTGTTTAAGATACGACTCCATGTCAGCCAAAGATTTCCCCAAATGTTTCTCAGGAACCAGACCTACCAGTGACAGAACATAAAAAATCAGTTCACACCAGACAGAAGGCAGTGATTGAGGATGACAGAGAGGGAGGTTTTCAGTCTGTCAGACAGAGACATTTATTTGACTTCACAAACTGTATACATAAATCTCTTTGGGTAAGGTTAACAGTTTTAAGTTGTCCTGAAAAGTGAGTCCTGATGTGTTCCTCTGTGAATATAAACTGGAGAGATCCTGTTTATTTATATTTCCTCTTAAACGGTGCATGGAAGTGACTCAGTGCCTTCAGATGTTTGCAGTGAAGAGGAGCTGGCAAAGCTCTCACTCTGATCCCTGAAGCCTGGCCACCAGTGGGACATACAAACTTCTGCCTGGCAACCATTTCAGAGACTTCACTCCGCTCCCATTACAGCTAAGAGAGTGGTACAACCGACTTCCACAGTTTTCTTTTACCATTAATGTGGACATGGAATCAGATAGCTAGGGACTTTTTTTATATAGGGACTTTATATATCAATCAATCAATTTTATTTTTATACAGCGCTTTTCACGTTGCCATGTCACAAAGAAGCTTTACATAGAGAAAGATACAGTATGTCCCAGGCCTGACTCCCCAAAAGCATGCCAGTGGCAACAGTGGCAAGGAAAAACTCCCTAGG
>JAOVYW010000605.1:0-17327 GCA_025775045.1 Hiodon tergisus | reverse complement strand
TAGGGAAACTAGCTCTATTCTAAGAATAAATTCTATATTTTAATTCTGTGTTTTTCAACAGAGTTATATTAAATCGCTAGTGGTGGGATTTGGTAACCCAAGTCAACCTCAACAAACACAGGGTGGTGATCTGACAGAGCAGCAGGAATAATTTCTACATTTGCAACACTGGTTAATATTATGCAAGTAAAGAAATTGATAAATTCTGGAAAATGTTTTCTAGTAGGGGTTAAAAGTGACCACAGGATTTTACACGCCATAAATGATAATGAAAATAATCTTTGCTTATGTTATTGCCTTTGTTACTACTTGTTGCAAATGTGAGGTTTGAACGTTCAATGCATCCTTGAATCAAATACTGCGTTCATGTCACCACCAACTATCAGTACTTATTCTGGTGAGGATTCTTTCTTTAAAAAAGAACAAATCAAATTCCCCCCCAATTTTGTGCGGATGGAAGGAAAACAAGTTTAACTTCACAGTTCAGACATCTTCTACATGCAGACGAGTTTCTTAAATAAACAATGTATGCATTCTTCTTACAGTAACTATTCTTTTGATTAGAAATGTATTCGGTAGGGCCGTACTAGCGACTTACATAGGGCTGCGTGGCATTTTCAAAAAAATAAAATAATTTTTTTCTCCCATAATTAAATTTATAAATTTTTGAGATGCATCCTAAAATCTGAACGACATCCACACAACATAGCTCCATTCTTCGGGACAAATCTCTCACATACTCGGTTAGGAGTTCCCACCGAGATGTCCACCAGAGCCGATTGCCAGAGAATTGAATGTTAATCAATTCATCATAAGTCACCTCCAACACTGTTTTAGAAAATTTGGCAGTGCATTAAACTGGCCTCACAACCGTAGACCACGTCTAACCACACCAGCCCAGGACCTCCACATCCGCCTTCTTCACCTGCAGACCAACCACTCAGACAGCTGATGGAAAAACTGTGGGTTTGCACAACCAAATAATTTATGCACAAACTGTCAGAAACCATCTCAGGGAAGCTTATCGTCATCCTCACCAGGGTCAGTGGGCAAATGCTCACCTTCGATGTTCACTAGCACGATGGAGACCGGGCAGAGGGCAGAGTGTGTATGGTGTCGTGTGGGCAAGAAAATTTGTTGGTGTTCAATATTGTGAACAGTGCCCCATGGTGATGGATTATGGTAAAGGCAGACATAAGCTTTGTACAAAAAACATAATTGCATTTCCTCAAAGGCAATTTGAATGCACAGAAATTACAAGATCCTGAGGCCCATTTATCTACCGCCATCACCTCCGGGTTCAGCACGATAATGCACCGCCCAATGTCCCTGTTCTACCATGGCATGCATACTCACAAGACAGGTCACACATTAGGCATGATTGGGATGCTCTATATGCAAGACAGTGTGCTCCAGTTTTAGCCAATATCCAGCAACTTCACACAGCCATCGAAGAGGAGTGGGACAAGATTCCCCAGGCCACAATCAACAGCCTGATCAACTCTACGCAAAGGAAGCGCAGAAGCCCTTTCATTCCAAACAATTTATTACTGAGCGTTTTCTGAAAGACATGCTACACTAAACTTGTAATTACTAAATGTAATTAACAACTCAAATTAAATGCACAATTATGGCAATTACATGCATCATAGCACGGTCCATACCCAGTATACTTAATATTAAAAAAGTAACCCTACTACAATTATTCACATCTTTACAGACCCCTTGTCTCCAACTGCACGCAACTGACTTTCTGAACTACTAAATAGATTGTCATGCTAGTTCCTACGCTAGGTTGAAAGGACTTAAGAGTTACTGAGTCATTTAATGGTAGAACCAACTGTCTGTGTAATTACCATCTCTAACCGATCTTGCCATTTAGCCATTTCGTCTGATTGCCCAAGTCAATAATATTTATGTTGGACTTTCAGCATTTCCCTGCTGGAGAAGCAGTGCATTTCATGTCTTTGCCAAATGATGTATCAACCAGTAGCAAATTCGTTAAAGAAGAAAATAAGAGAGCATAAGCAGGTTACTTCTCACAAAAAGGCTTTTTCAACTTACCAAAATGGTTTTAAAATCCCCTTCAAGGAAGTTCCTGAAAGGGGTGAGAAAGTTGATGGCCGAGCTCTGAATAAACTCTCTCTCTGCATTTCCAATCAGCTTTTCAGTTTCTCCACATTTTATGAGTGCATTTCCTGTAGGGAAGAGAGGAACAGGTCAGCCTTATTCCCACTGCTACTTTAGTAGACAACACTAGGCCCTTCTGTAAAAACATTTGAGCTCTTTCTACCAGTTTGAATTACGCCTCCAAAATCAGATAACTTGTACACCTGCTGATTAAAAGAAAAAGAGAGATGCAATCTCATCATAGGTAAGCGCTTCTAGAGACAGACAGCAAAAAGGAGTTTACAGATAAGGAACTTACCATTTGACTTGCAAAGTCAGAAAAACAAAAAACTACAAATGCTCATAAAAGTTATAAAATATGAATGTAAAAACAAACGTATATAAATAAATAAATTACTAGTTATTTTGTCAGTAAAGCATACATTAATTCTTACATACTAAACTCTTGTGGCCATGGTGCCTCATAATAGCTGACTCCTTCCTTTTTACAACAGCTCTTAACAATAGAGCTGGGTTTTCATCAACCAATGGACAAAGAATACTATACAAACTTTTGGCATCACCAATTATTAGTTATCTCCCAATATACAAAAAAGACTGCACTTGGACTGCTGAGAAAAATGCAACCGTATGAGAAGTCACATGCTATCTTTAAGGTCCTTACGCAATGCATGTTGTATAAGAAAGGGCTCACCGTAAGCTGTTCCCGGCCCACACTCATTCCCTGAGTCGATCATCGATTGGCCCAACTGCTCATGGTTGTTCATTCGGGTTGGTACTTTTTTCTCCAGCTTCTCATACAAAAATCCCTCTATTCGGACATCTACAAAATCAAGCAGAAAAACTGAATTGAAGTCATCCTTTGCAGAAAAGACTTAATATTGGCCAGTTTGACACCATCGTCGACAAGAAAAGATTATTCCAGTACATTCTCCCTATGTGAAGAAAGTGTAGAGAACTGCTGACTAAGCACCAACACTAACTTTTGGAGGAATAATAAATGAAACTGGAGAGATGGAAAATGCATTCCAGATACATCAGATTTTTGTCATTTTGAAAACAGTAATTTAAGTAAAATTGCAAGTATCTGTGAAGGGTTACAGGGTAAAAAGTTACTTGTGTTAAACTTAACTTATCAGGGTCAGGACAGGGATTATGTGCAAAGAAAACAAACTAATATACAAACATTCCACCACATTTATAAGTACTTTAGACCCAAAAAATCTGCTAGGTAGCAATTAAGGATAAAAAGTAATTTTTTCATTGTAAAATACATGACCAGAATAAAGCAATCATATCTGAAGTGGTGAGGTGCTTTCTGTATTAGTCTGGACATACATTACATTTAATTCTAGTGATTTTAGAGTTAAAAAGTTAAGCAAATGCCTAGTCAGACATCGTGAATAACAGTCGGGTATCATCTTAAAAAGTGAAATGAGATTTTTGCACATTGGGCTTATACGCATAAAAGTAAAACAAAATTGTTTGTCGACATAGCAGCATTCGTTACTAAGGATAACTTTAAAATGTAGCATTCATTTTGAATTCATTTTTTTTTGCGGGACGAAGCTGCTCATGTAGAAAGACGTGAAAATATTAACATTGATTTCAGAATATTAAGTAGCCTAGGAGTGCCATTCCATTTTACCAAAAAACTTAATAAAGTTGGATGAATTAGAATACTACAAACGGCTAAATGCTTAAGTTGCCATTTTAGAGAGAACTTGAAATTCTGTCGGACAGTGGAACTCCTGGAACAGTAGGGGAGAACGGGGTACGTTGTGATACGGGCATGTTGACACATTCTTCATTACTCCACCAAAAGAGGTGCCATCTCAAAAATCAAATAGCTAGTTAGTGTGACATGTTCTATGGTTAATTTCTTGTTTACATCTGGTCAAAGTCACTCTATTCTGAGGTAAGCACAATTTTATTATTTTTCACCTTCAAAAGTAAAAAAAAAAAAGACACATTAAATAAAATGTAATGCAACTTTATTAGGCATGAATGTTCTAAATTATATTTTTGTACTGAGTAGAGGAAATATTAAAGTAGCGGCAGTCTTATGTTGAGCTAACATTGAGATTTAGCTAACATTAGCATACATGTCAGTTTGGGACAAGTTGTCATGTGTCACAGTACATATAGGCACATAGAACATGCTCAAAAACACTGCGATATTGAAAACAATGTCAATTTATAACATTGTGGCAATCACCTATCCTCTGGCTGCAACCCAGGCCAGAACATTCAGCCTGGCTTTAGGGTGGAAGGGGTTCAACCCTACAACAGGGATGTATTTCTGGAAACTGACTTTGCGCCATCCTATGTTACGGATCACCCAATTCAGAATCCAGCCATGCCAGGCCCCAAAACCAGCCCAGCCCTTCCTGCCATGAGCTCAGACCCAGACCTTCCCAATTACTATGCTAGAATCAGCTCATCCTTTTCGAGCAGTGTCAGTGCTGACACAAGTCTACCAACCCCAGAGGACACCTGGCCGTATCCAAAAGCGGGTCCCCGGAAAAAAACTGTCTAACCCCAATGAAGCAGGCACTAGAAATTGAATAGAAGGCGGCATAATTTAACAAAAGTTTATTTAAGAAGAAAGGGAAGCAAAGGGGGGAATTCAAAATCTGGATCTATAAAAAAACAAGAAGGCAGTTAAAAACAGAAAAATCCAAGACGAGTCATCATCAGATGAAGAGGAGTGGTTCTGACTCGTCTGTGTGGAGCCATTTTCAAACAGCTGCTCAAAGGAGACTTGGGTGCAGTGTGTGAGGTGCAAAAAATATATGTGTGCCAGAACCTTAACTCCGAAGACGAGTATGATTAGTCCGATAAGGATGTGTTTTTTTTGTCATTTATAGATGATTGATTGATTTTTGGAGTACTTTCATGATGTTGAATTTGAATTAAAAAATATATATATATTCACAATTAAGTAGTTATGTTTTTATTTGTTAATAATCCAATGTGACAACTTACCTGCTGATGGGGCAAGTTGTCACAACTGCGCACACTGTATTTAACTGTCTACAACTACAAAATATGTACCCAAGACCTTTCTATCACTTGGTATGACATTTGTACCATTGTGATGTATTGTGCCCAGTCAATGTAAGAAAGAGTGAAAAATGTGACAACATACCCCCCTCTCCCCTACTCAGCCAGGCAGTTTTTATTCAAAGCTGCCAACTGCGCAATTATGCTTCCTGATTATTAAGACGACATAACTTACTATAGCATAACAATAATAGTTTATAAGGACCTGCCTTTCATTGCAATATAAACCTCCTTGTTAGTACCGTTGAACTGATACATGCATCAGTTAAACTTATTATAGTTAAATAGTTTAATAAAATACGTAATTACTGATTCTTACTTGGGTTAGGCTGAAGTAAAACTTCCGTCTGCTTCAATATCTTCTCCGTCCATTGCTTTGTGCATTCTGCTCTGGCAAGAAGATTCTCTAAGTGGGCATCCAACTCTGTTTTTTCAGCCTGTCCAAGTTTCTCCTCCGTAAACTGGTGTTAACGTAACAAAATATTAATTTACATCGGCAACAAAAAAAAAAATTATAAAATTGATTGAAAATTAATTGATGAGGTATATGTTGGAGGGATACATCTTGGAATACTTGTATTGCACGTGAATTATACATAATTCACCAAAATATCTTAAATTAAATATGATAATGTTATTGGTCGATTTTATCAGCTACTAAATTACTAGCTACACTGAAATAGTCATTTAAGTGGGTTTCTAGCAATTTTTAAGCATACAATCATAGTAATATCTATAACACCTTTAAACTAGCTTCTAAAAGCTATTAGCTTCAGCTAAAAAAAAAAAAATCAAATTTAAACATTTTGTTATCTTGTTCTGTGTTGAAAAGTTGGAATATATATGTTATTGGTCGACACTATGCTTTATAACTGTTTAACATATCAATAACTAAAAACTGGAGCATATATTAGCTGTTTATTTAGCCACACTAAGCTAACTCGCTAGCGGTTTGAAAACTCAATCAGGCGTTAAAAGTTATACATAATCCCGGATGCCCGTATACCCAGCATTACTCCTGTTCGTATAGTGACACATTTGGTTTAGGTATCTGCATTAAAATAAATAAATAATAAAAATTATTTTCATCGATGTGTAATAAATAGCTTTAAGTTAAAAACAAAAAAACTGAAACCAACGCCCAGTACAGAGGCTTCCTCAGAGTAGTCAAAATCTCGTGACACCATTTACTTTCAACTACCAACTCAGTTAGCACTAGCAGGCTAGCAATCTACAGAGGCCTGCAACATCCCCTTCCTTTACAATCCTTAACCTGGTGGGTCGTTTACATCAGATGTTTTAGTCGTCCTCAAAATTACACCGATAGTTTGCTTTCTGACCTTTTTTTACTGGGGGACTTAGTGTATTACCTGAACAGCCCGACTGAGGAAAGTACCGGCATCAGCTGCTAGCCTCTTGACGTTGAAGTCCATGCTTATTTTGTAATTAAATGTTCTTGATAACTTGCTAGTTGTCCATGCAGTAAAAATGAATGGCGGTGAAATTGTGTTTTTCTAGTCCGGAAACGTAAACCGGATTCCCACAAATCAGGGTAATTCCAAAGTTTGAGACGAGTGTGCCTTCCACGGATGTTCAGCTGCTTGCTAAAATACAAAAGCCTGCATGCTAAGCGTTTCGTAGTAATACAACGTAAAAAGATGGAGCGCGTCCATTTACACTCTGAGTTCAGCTTGTGGATGATTACGTTTACGGGAGGTGCGGTTTTTAAAGCTCTGACACGAAAGCAGTTGGTAGGTGACTAAATTTCCACTTATTTTTTATCATATCATTATATTATACATATTATATAACTTGCCTTTCTTTAATCGATGTTATGTTACATTCTTTCATAATATTATAATCATTTATAGTATTAATATATATTTTTTTACCTAATTAAAAAAAAAAACGTTTTACCTAAGATAAACCGAATTGATATAGATGTTTTACAATATGTGTAGCGCTTAATTGTACTTTTTTTTTTTTTTTATAAAACTCTTTAACTCTTTCCCCGCACAGTAAGACGTATTTGCGCTGTGTCTTGCAGTTTGTCCAGTGAGCGAAATTTAAAAAGCTGATGCAGAACTGCAACATTTGCAGGAAAGGTGTTGGGATTTACACCTCAAACCATAACTGCCTTGCAGTTATTCAGTGTAACTGAGTAATGCTAACACGATCCTAAATGTGTTTAAAGGCAAAACATACATATGGTTTTTTTTTTAATTATTAAAACAATTGTTTAACTTATTTTTTAAATCAAACTCTGTTACAATGTGACATACTCTAAATGCAAAAGTCCAGTGCATTCCAGTCCAGTGCAGTGCAGTACGGTGGAAAGTGGCCCGCCTTGTCGGTTGTGTTCACAGCCAGAGTACAGGAAGGAAGAGGCCACTTGGATTCCTCAGCCCTAAGGCAGAGTGGCAGTGACCGTAAACCCTCTGGTCAGGCAGGTGGAGACCCCTTGGACTTCTTGGCTGGCTGGCAGCTGAGTGAGGGTCTGCTGTCAGGCCCTAGAGCCCTACAGGCAAGGGGACTGATGGTGCAGCAGTACCCCTACTGTAAGGGTCTGGACAGATAGAGGATATTCTCCATTTCTTCCTGGGCTTGTCAGGTGCATGGCCTTCAGTTTTTTACAATGTCATCTTATTTCTCTTCAGCTATTCCTTCAGACCAGTGTCATAGCTGAAAGCCTTTCAGTCCAGAGCCCAGGCCTCCCACAGAGCATACAAGGGGATAATAAACAGCGGTCTGGTTGCAGTCTGAATTTATCCATCCCATTGTTGGATCCTGATCAGCTGGCAGCCCCCTCTTCCACTGCCCACATTTAGGAACAGATTATCTCCTTCTGTCCTGCAATGAGCTGCTCCTGGGCCTCCTCCACTGTCACCCACACTCATAGTGTGTGGCACCTACCTTGGCTCTTAAGACAGCGCTGCTGTCTCGGTTCTAAAATCCTTTCTAATTACCTACACCTGAGTGAGACCTAATTATCCAAACCATGCAGTCTTTGACTGTGGGTATACCCCCAAAGGCTTCCTGTTTGTGTAGGCCTGCCTGGGTGTGTACCCAGGGCTGCCTGAAGGTGTGTCTATGGGTCTGTAGGCTGCGTGCCACACTCGCGCATTATGATATGTTGATACACAAAGTTGCAAAACCCTAAATCAAGTGTTAAGAGTACTATCATTACTTGTTAACCTCCATTCCAAGTGCTTATGCGTTATCTCACATTTGAATCAATTGCATAATTGTCTTGTGACAATCATAGATCATGGTTTTAATTTACTTGTCTATGTGGGAGTATATGCCAGCTTAATTGATAATTAGTGTTTCACTACGAAAAGATGTGAGGGGAAAGCAGTGCTGTGATGGAAAATTGAACAAGTAGAGAAAGTCTGTGGATGTGGACGACAAGAGATGCATGACAGTGCCAAATTAAATAAGGGAAATGGTAGTTTACCATGTCATTAAATGAAACCTAACATTTGCTCTAGGTGGTCAGGGAGCACAAATAAACCTTACATGGTCAACTGTTACAACCATTATTAGTTTTCCAGACTTAGAGTAGGTTGTCCAAAATACTTACCATGTATATTTCGAATTGTATATTACAGTAAACATATTGTGATTGCTATAGGTGGTTTTAGAATGTGTCACTGGACAGTGGATCATGTTGCTGTGTTGTTGGTAGTGTTGTTCTTCATATGTTTGGAACAAATGCTCTCCCAACGATAAGAATGTCAGATTTACTAAGGATAGCCGAGCGGCGGCAACCCTGGGACAGCCTAAAAAATTTACAAATTTGCAGTTTTCAGTCTGGGTTTGGATGTTAGGTGAGAATTAAATAAGTAAATGATATAACTCAAAGAAGCAGACCCATCTAGATGTAAGTAAGTGTGTGTGTGTGTGTGTCTAAAGCAGTGGTTATAAAACTATAAGTTATTTATTATAATAAATAATAATATAATTAATAATAATATAATTTTCACAATATTTTTCATACTAATAGTAATTGTATGATTTACGTATTTAATACATATTTCAATACATATTTTTAAATACGTATTTAATCTTTGGTTATGTCTGTCTTAGGTGAGCCTTCAGTGAACCCTTTGCAGAAGCAGGAAAAGTACTTGAACGAAGAAAGACCAGCAGTTGTACAACCAGAGGCAACACAACCAAAGATTTGGGAAACCTCTCGTATAAAAACGACAGCACAATTAATGTGTAAAATGTATATTTTACTTGGAAATAATTTATAATAAATCTTTTTTTTTTGGTCTTATCTATTCTAATGAAAGTAGTCAAATTCCATTCCGAATTAACTTAAAACAATGCAACCCACATCTAAAGGCATTTAATACTTAACAATCTGCAAATACAAAATCATAAAGCTGTAGCTTCCCCTGCTTGGATTCATCTACAATTTTTGACACGTGATTAATGTAGAAGGCATGGAGTCTTCTGATATAAGTCCCGGCTTTGACAAATAGCACATCAAATCCACAAGAACTATGTCATCCTGATATCATGGGGAGGGATGGAGATCAATGCTGAACAATCAGTTCATAAATGTGACGATGCAGGACAGTCCAGCACAGAAGTTAATTATCAATGCCTTTTCAGTCACCAGAGGCTTAACCTGCTAACCAGCTAACTTCACTGTCAATGCAATGCAATGCCACAAGTTTACTTTAACATGTTTCTTTATTTTTTAATTTCTGAGAAGTATAGGCTCTGCATGCAGATTGACGAAAGTGAATTTTAACTTGTTTCTCTCTAGCTTAGTTAGGAAGAATTAGCTATAATTTTTAAGGAAGTTGGTTCACTCAAACACACATTCTCGAGGCATTAACAGTAATGGTAACAGCAAAAATGAAATATTTCTTTATTTACATCAATGATAATACTAATAACAGTTAAACGGTAACACTTTAACACTAGTTTATTTTACTACGGCTTATAGTGGCTGTAGGGCTCAACCTACACCCTAGGAAGTGCAACCTGCTGCAGAGACACAAATCCTGGACCACGTCATTTGCCTTGGTGGTTTTCCACAGATCCAGCTAAAGAGGTCCATGAAGGAGATTATTTAGGCTAGCATCCAATTAAAGACAGTATGTGAATGGTTTTTAAGGGTACGAGACCCCTGCCCTGGCTAACATAGAAAAGATGTCGGTTCAAGAGGAGCCCAGAGTGCCAACATTGTCTTCGCTTGGAGGAAAGGGAAAGAAAAGGAGCGATGTGTGGAGATAATTTGCCTGCTGTGTGACCAACTAGTGGGACAGACAGCAATTCCCCTGGCACCTGGCAGCAGCGGAGCTCTGTCCAATGCTGCATTGAGTGGATGGAGCCATCTGACCAACCTGGGAGGAGCTCTCTCCTCAATCCAAGTGAAACGCCTCCTTGCCCGGTGGGATGACTAGTTTCTGCCTGAGAGGATTGGAAGCTTACTGGGCTGCAACATACAGATGGGACATGTAGCGCCACTGCCACAAGTGTGATGCCTGAACAGCAAAGAAAGGACCACCACACAGTTGCGTGCTTCCCTTCCCGAAGTATCGGGTTGGGGGCCCCCAGCGATAATAGTCCATTCTCCTATCTCCACCCATGCGCGATAGGCATCTCTAAGGGCGAAAACGGCTTGATTTGGCCCTGTGTTATGTCGGAAGAACATGTGCATTACAGTTTTCTGAACACTAGATGGTACTAGAAGGCAACAGTAGCAGAATTAAACTGCACTTATTCACATCTAAAAAACTTTCTACTTTGAGGTGTTTTTAATTTTCTCAGTAGAGCTAACATCATTAACAAACACTATCTGAAAGATCATGAGCAATTTCATGGTATTTTAGCGTATATTTCCATTAATGTGACTACCGTTAAAGTTTAATCATCTTTTCATTGAACCATATGTATCTATGTGCATTAACTATTTAATATAGATTATTGTACAATGGATTACTTAATTAAACTTAAGAAAAACATTTTTTTTTTCCTCAGGAATGCATTTGTAATTTTACAGTCATTGAACTTACATTTCTTTGTATACAACCCATCTTTCTTAGTTTTTTCACTAAAAAGAAATTCTGGAGATATGAGGATTATGATTTCCATCTCCAGGCGTGACAAATCTATGCCTATTTTCTTCCTGAGGAGGATAATAATGCTTGTCTGTTCCATGCAATGCACCCACCATCTAGAATTTTAGAAGCTAGGCTAGCATTTACAGTATTTTTGTGTGACATCACATGGTAATGGCATCATTCTGTTTCAAACTTTACAATTTTGTACGTTTTTTTAGCTTTTTGTTCTTTCTGCCGGGTTGAGACCTCTCTGGAGTCAAATGCTGTCTCCGCTTGAGATGGTCACAGTGGGAAGAGGAGGAGGCAACAGTGATTAAGCTGTGATGGGCAGTTATTTTCAAAGGTTCCCTGGACATTTTAACCAGATAGATTATTATGCATTATCATGAATGCATTAATAGTAAATAACTAATGTAGCAGCCATGGCAAGTAACAATTGTCAGTAGCATTGCTGTTTTAAGATTATAAGGGCAAATTTGCTCTGAATCAAAGTGATTTCTACTGTAGGCTGAGATCCAAACCCTCATCTTTTACAATAGAGGGCTGCAGAAAAACCAAGGCCGTAAGGACTAATAACCTCCATTTATTCACTGTACAGAAGGACCGATGGAAAAAAGATTACCGAGGATCCAAGATTCTTCCGGGGATTTTAAGGAAATCAAATTTTCCTTTCTTAAGTGACTAACCCCTGGAAAAAATCTAGACAAAGTTGACATACTCAGCCTTGCAGGACAAACTGATCATTGACCTAATCATGTTTTCAATTCCACTTTATTAGCTGATATTAACGGCAATTGACAGCTGATACATTAAATTATTCCATTCCATGTGTCATTGGAAATGCAGCAGATGTTCATGGTGCATATGGACATTAATTGAGTTATCAAAAGGCTTATCTTTTATTTATTAGTTTATCAAGAGCAAGCAGATCACTTGCTACATCACTACATCAATCGTTTTCCGCGGAATCAATGTTTTAGAGAGGACACTCGGCCAATCCACTGGACCTTGACATCCGGATGCTGTTAGAAATAAATTTGCGATTTGGTTAGACTGTAACTAAATGACAGTGCATTAAAGAGGCTACATTCTGCAAAGATCAGCTTAATCTACATATTCCCCTATGATATTCTTTTTTTCTGAGCATTGAAGTGAAATATATATGATTTGTATTACAGATGTGACTTGGGTGGCGTATGAGAGCTGGGTGGGGGGGTGGGAGAGGGACATCAATGAGGTGGGTGAAGGTTCAGACAAGGCTCCAGGGATGGCCATAAAATGGCCCATGAGAATGTAGGTACACTGGCTAAATTCAAATGAATGGGAAAAACAGATATGAACAGAATTCCCACATTAATGACATAAAATTACTTTTTTTGTGTGGCATTCACGAGTACAGTGAGGTCTAGGAAACAGAACTCTATTTGTATCCTAAAGAAAACTTTTACAAAAACTTAATTTACATGCCACCTTGACTCACAGTGATTTCACTGCATGAATAAAATAGTATTTTGTTTTTCACCCACTGTAGATAATGCAAGAGAATATAAATTAGAGGAAAGCACCTGGATTATGGGAAAAGGCGTGTTTTAAGTCAGTGATTCTGCAGTTCTGACCACCACTGGGCACCACATCGAGACTGAATGCCCCCAGAGGGGGGGAGAGGTCTTGAAGGAACATAGGGCCGGATTAGGAACCAAAGATAAGCAGGTAGTATGCCCTTCACTTCTTTACAGCCAACCTTACAGTTATGCACCTAATGTGTGGTGAAGAATGTGTAAACATACTTAAAGAGTTAGCCAAGTACTAGCCAAGCTGCTACTTTTCAAATGAGTTTCAACAATGTTCTCCATAAAGGCCTTTTCTCATTAGAATATGATGTTAAAACTGTCTTCACCTTTGTTCCATTTTATGTTGTTCCTGTGTTAATTGAATTTAGATCAGGCACAGTAACATTGATATTTACTTTGGCTAGTTTGTACTGAGTGCTGTATTTATGTTTCTGAAAATAAGAGGTTTGCCACGTTGCAAACGGCTACATTAATTTTCAGAAATATATTATCCTATAATTTGCTCATGAAAATGTATTATGCTGTAAAGAATGGGCATAAATCTTGCATAACACAAAATTTCAGCATATTTTTAGCAAATTTTCTGACATCATAAGATCAAGATTCTAACTTTTTGGGTTTAAAAAATGTTTTAAGAAAAACCATGTTGTTGCCTTGAGTAATAATTACTGTATCGCCAATTTACAGGTATTATGACATTTTAAAGATTTTTAATTTACGGCTGATAGAATGAATTGTTAAGTGCAATTGTTAATCTTAGCAAAAGTTCTGTAATGGCATTTGTTTTCACTCACCAGCACATTGATTCGAATTGCATGGAGCAAAGCGTTGTGCAAAGGGAATGACCTAAGTCCTGTAAGGTCAAATCTGATGCGGACTGACATTGTACTATTTATTAATCAATTAACATTCCACTAACTCATGTGCACTGTTTCATTCATTCTTTGTTTTCATTCGGCCTGCACCTCTCAACTTGG
Source organism: Hiodon tergisus (assembly GCA_025775045.1). Lineage (NCBI taxonomy): Eukaryota > Metazoa > Chordata > Actinopteri > Hiodontiformes > Hiodontidae > Hiodon > Hiodon tergisus. The sequence continues at coordinate 3,500 of JAOVYW010000605.1, read as the reverse complement.
TATTTGGTATTATTTCCTTATAATCCTGTCACAACGGTTTTGTCTTTGGGAGTCATTGTTCTTGTTTTCATGTACCTGGTTCCATGTGATTAAAGAGCATGTTTAGTTTGGACTTTTTATATCTATTCTATTGTTCACTTTGTCTAGCAACATTTATATTTTTATAAATAAAATGCATTGTTTATTGACCTACCGTTTGTTAACATGTCAAAAATGTTACAGTTGCAATCTGTTGAGGGAATGTTTCTTCTATTAACAAAACAGGAAGTGCCAAGTTCCAACCCTCCAACATTTAAGATGGAACTTTCATTAACTGTATGTTCAAGCCCAAACCATGAGATCTGTTCTAGCTAGAAACAAAGATTCCATGTTTTTTTTTTTTTTTTTTCCCCCCATTTGTTAACCAGTTAAATGAAAAGGACTAAATGGAGCACTAGGAATATATGCGCATGATAAAACTGGAAAAATCTTTTTTGCTTGGTGTGTGCAGAAACATTCTTTGGGAGTTTAAGCAAAAAAGGGATATCTCAGGGTCCTGAGGAGACAAAAAAATAAAATAAAAACACGACCAGAGAAGCAATTACAACAAAAAACTTCAATGAATGTAAGGGAAAACTTGAGGTACCAACTTCGTATATATACCCATGATCTCGGAATGAGATGTTTGATGTGCAAGTGTCCATATACTTTTGGCTATGTCATGTATGTTCTTCTTAACATGATCCCCTACAATCTCCCTTTCAATCATACAAACACATTTTTTTCATCAAAATTCTATATGTTGTGAGATTAATACTCTGTTAAGGCTTGGACACATTTTACAATTACCTTTATTATATGCATTCTGAGTGTAGTCAGTTAATATGAGGAGGAGATCATAAGCAAAGATTACGTGAGATGCGGGTGGAAATTGCCTTGTGCCAAACTTACCATCAACCGGTAACTGATTCCCACATATCAAATAAATACATAAAAGTCGCCGTACATGATACAGATACGCATTGCCAGTTGTAGCTATCTGTGATTTTTATTTAAAAATTTATGAGCACTCATGTTCAGTCATTTTTCAGATATTCTAGTTTTGGGCTTTAATGTGGAAGACATGTTAGTTAGCTAGCTGTAGCTTTAAAAATGTTTAAACTTTAATATGTTATTTAACAAAGAGGAAGAAAAGAAATGCATAAAATCAAGCTTGCACTAGCCTCCAGAAATCTTCATTTTCAAAACCAATTTACAAGTTTAAAAATTGACTAATTTCACCTGCGTTATATATAGTTCCTGGTGGAAAATCCAGCTTGCCCAGTTCAAGCTGGTGATCAACATGACATGTATGTTTTGGAGCATGTCTCCAGGGTCATTCAATAGCATACTACTACTACTACTAATAATAATAATAATGACAATAATAATGCTAGTACTACTACCAGTTGTAATAAAATAATATTACTACCTCTAATACCACCAATAATCGCAATAAACAGACCCTCTCTCTAAAATTGTTTTATTACTTTGCTGTGATGCTAATTAATTCATCAAATATTTCATTCATTAACATCATAAATCACAAACTTCAAGGATGTAAAAGAGACCCCCCCCCCCTTTCACTTTGTAAGGGTCATTGACAATAGTGTCAAATTCTGACTCTGGGACAAATAATATGTAAGTGTGCTACAGATCAGTCACATTTAGGCCTGAAGCTAGGTTCAACCCAAGCAGTTAAATAAAAAATAAAGTGCGGAAAATGCATCATTCTTATAGGCTATTAAAGAACATTTGAAAATTGATTACAAATTTTAGTGTTTTTTAACTGAAACATAAACTAGTTAAGCTGAATCTAATTAGTCCACAAGGAATCGAGATGTAGTCATGTAGTCAATAAAAAAAATGTAGTCAATAAAAAAGGCAAATGGTAATCTCATCTGTGTTTAGGAACAATGGATGACTACAGCGGATGACAGGAGCAGAGAGAGAGAGCTAGATGAAGAGTGAGAATGAAAGGTGAACAAGGGAGAACAAGGAAGAGGGAAAACCAAAATCTTTGATGATATTTGTTCCACTGTTCTTCTACGTGGTATGTCAATAAGCTGGGCTGTGAGTAAAGCCAAACCTGAGCCGTTTCACCGTTGCATCAATTGTCTGGACTTTCAGAAATGAACATGAACTTGAGACTTGTATTCATATTTAATAAAATGTATCTGAATGCATATTTAAGCCAAATACTTTTCCCTGTTTTCTCGGAATTGAGAGAAAACCAGTTAATGGTGGTAAACCACCATGATTTCATTGCTACCTTATATGGCTCCAAAAGTTCCAGTCAAAATTAATTCAAGACAATGGAATGTTTCGAGGTATAGATGAGTCCGTCTATCCACAATAGAATAGCAACTGCATAGTTATTTCAAGAGAAACTGTAAAAGAGCTGTGGTTTCAGTATGCGCAAGTATCTGTTTATGCAATAAATTGTGTGTGATATTCCACTATATATTGTAGGTTACACTAGTTCTAATATGGTCCCCTTGACTTTACACTACTGAATTGGCTGCATTGAAATATAATATAATGACATCTAGATTTATTTAGAGAGTACTCCAGCCTGATGCCAGTGAGACCAGTGAGAAGTTCAGGGTTTACAAAGTGAAAACGAGGTTGAAACATCATTGGCCACCGTGCGCTTGTTGACGTCCCATGCATGTTCAAATTTGGACTGTTAATTCATATTATTATAAATTGCAACAGCCCTCTCTATCTCGGTAGAATTTGTATTATGTCAACAATATAGCACTATTAATTACAAAATATGTTTATATTTATTTATTAGCAATCAATTTAAAATTATTAATTAGCTTGCAATATCTACACCATAAACAAAAAGAAAACAATGTAACTAAGAGAAAACAGTCTAACTTCCACAGACTTTATGACCTAGGTCCTTAGATGGAGCTGAGCTGTCACAATCATGTGCCTGCAGAACATTTAAGGAACTAAAAAACATACGTGACAGGCTACACTTATGCTAACAGTTAAACCACAAAACGGTTTTAGTTTTCAAGACTTGGAGGAGAACAAAGCAGAACAGAACTGAACCATATTTTATCACTTCTCTTTTATGCGAAGTGGACGGTTACATAAACGTTTTATGTTATCTACATATTGTAATGCACCCTCGTAATCACAAAAGTGCAGAAGCTAGAAGGTGCACGGCCCCCTCATGTAATTTCTTACATAACAAATGCTCTGAGATTGCTCATATGGAAAACAATCATATTCAGATATATACACAATATAGATAAATACACAGAATGTAAATACTCATCTGCATTTGGGAAAAATAGTAAAATAAGTCGAAATGTGAGTTTCGTGATGAATGTAACCTATACTTTTTAATAGTTTAATAAAACTGAAATGGTCAAATTTTAATCATTCGATACTTTATGGTCCTGGTCAACACACACATATGTAATAACACACGTTTTAGAATACTATGACAGAATAATCAGTGG
>JAOVYW010000603.1:29872-50619 GCA_025775045.1 Hiodon tergisus | reverse complement strand
GAGTAGATACACTAACAATATTTAAAGGGAAGAAATTCCTACGCTGTCTCTCCTGAGAGAATTTCAGAGGGACATCCTCTGCATTCACAGAGCTGGTTGTCTTTATTTAAGAAAGACCCACTGACAGCCTGTGGCGGATCACCTTGCTCAGCAGTTTGAGGTCACTTGTGAGGTTGATAAATGAGTGTAATGTGAAACTGCGGGTGATGAATGAATCATTCAGAAGTTTGTGTTCTATTTATTTACTTATTTGGTTGCTATTACATAGCAGCTTATGTTGAAGGCGTCAAGGCGCTTTACAGAAAACAATCCATACAACATACTAAAACATCCCGCCACACTCCAATAAAGCAGAAGAGAGGAGTTTTGACCAAACGTTTGTATGCATGTATTTGCTGCCAGGAATTTACACCAGGAAACACCAACTGAGATCATTCTAATCCAAATCTTAATTTAACGATTAACGGTCTGATCTCCAGGATATTCCCACCCCCCAGTTTTGATAATTAGACTAATTTGCTATTGATCTAATATAGAAATCAATGCAAATTAAACAAGACACTAAGAATCAATACTACCTCCAGGGTACTCCTGGTGTGAGTGAGGGCCATAAATGATGCGTGTAGGTGGCCAACTCAAATTCAATAGGATCAACAGAGGATGGCAACTTTGGCATGCTCATGGTTCATGGTTCATGGTTCATGGTTCAGTTCATGGTTCATCGTTCATGGTTCATGGTTTATGTTCCTATGGCAGCACGTGACACACGCAAAAGCAAATGCAAATGTCAAAAATTTTCTTTTATATAAAACGTCTCCCTTGCAGTTCATTTACCAGTAATCTCTTCCCATTTTAATCTCAACAGTGGCTGGCGTTCTGGCACATAAGGCCTGCCGTGTATCACACCGATGGGCGCTACTTGTTGGTGGAGGGTTGAGGTTAGTTTCCTCCCATCTCTGTAAAGAGCTTTGAGATTCTGAAAGGCGCTGTATAAATGCAATGCCATCATTATTATTAAATAATAATTTTTTCAACCAAAAATCATGGCAAACAAAACAAGCGTCATCGAGAGTTATTTGTAACCCATTAGCAGGAGGCCACAGTAATAATTTGGGTCTTCAGACCTCAGCTCCCTAAAGAGGCTATCAGGAGCGCCCTGCGCATGCCTCCTGGTGATCCATGGTTTTACAGAAACACATTTTTTTAAAATTCAGTTGGAATAGTCAATGACACAAGTTGACGCAATTTAGTTGGGCAGTGTGTTTTTACATACTCTGAGAAGGCTTCTGTGCGACACGGCCACCCCTAGAGAGAGACAAGCGTCGCAGGCCAAATGACTCAAATTTGCTTTACTTTGACATGCAGAAATTAAGGTTACACATTTCTTCATTTTGGTTTTGATGTATTGATTTTGTTGCATTTAAAGAAAGATGTTACTGTGATCACCAAATCAGAAACCCAGAAGCAGTTAGAACTTGTCCTGGTCACTTGTGACTGCTTACATTAAGTTTTCCTTTTTTTAACCACCTAAACTTTCGCTTGATCACAAGAATTCTTAGGTACAGATAAAATATGATTAAGAAGCAAACAAACTATATACTTGACAGTTTTGCTAATATGTGCAGAAATATGTGCAGTCTGTCTGGGGACTATAAGCAAGTAAATAGTGAATTTATTTTACCATATATTTATACCTGTTATTACTTGGTTCCCGGAGAACAGCTTAGGCATTCTGACATCACAATTCCATGACGTGCCCAGATCACGGGTTTTCACCCACTGCCACTAGAAATTTGCCCATTGAGGGCGCAAGAAATTTGAATCACTCGTGGCTGTGATTCGAATAAAATTCAGTGCGAATCGTTCGCAAAATCCTTAACAAACTCAGTGTAGGGTGGTAAAGATATGTGTGAGTATGGTTATGGTGTCATTTTATAACTGTTATAATCCCTTTCAAACACTGTCATTAGCAGGGTAGCAGGGCTTGGTAGGTGGAGGGTAGATCTAAGATGGTCTGATGTGAGTATTTTAATGCACATAGTGAGTTGGGGGGGATGTGTGTGTCGGATAGAAATGAGAGGGTAATGGAGAAATTTAACCCCGTCCCCTCAGCTGTGATGTATGTTATGGAAAGTGATGGGGGTTGTTCAGAAAGGAATAAGGAAACCTGTGTTGGGCAGGATGGCTGATTTAGCGGCAGTGAACAGGTCTGCAGAGTTGAATTTCAGAGTGGGTTTCAGAAGGGTAGGTCTACCCTGGATGCGATAAGTCAGTTGGAGGAGGCATTGATGGGAGTATATTTTAATGTAGAGAAGGCAAAGTATACACTGTGGAGGGAGCGTTTGCTGATTAAGATAGAGGGGGTTGGCATTGGGGGCAGATGTATAATTGGATTATGGATTTTCTGAGCGAAGGTTTAAGATTAGGGTTGGCTCGATTTCGAGGGTCGGGGGACTTTGATGTGGAGAACGGTACTCCACAGGGTAGTGTTGTCAGTCCTATTCCATTTAATGTTATGAGAAATGATGTATTTCTTGAAGTGAGGATGAATTGCAGGCTGGAGATGTATGCAGATAATGGGGCTATATAGTTTATGAAAAAAGTTGATTTTGTGGTGAAGAAAATGCATTAGGTCATTGGTCAATGCTGTCGAAAGGTGGTCCTTAATTTTAAGTTTTCTATTAAGAAATCTAAAAGTAAGATTTTTACATGGTGGTAGATAGAGGAGGATAGGATAGTAACTCCATATGGTTAAGGTTTTCAAGTACATAGGGTTATGGTTTGACTGCAGGTCTAGAATCATCATATACAGTACGTTGTGAAAGAAGAGAAAAAGGTGATTAATCTCATGAGGGTGCTGTTGGTTGTAGACTAGGGAGCTAATATGAAATCCTTGTTGGTTACATATTATGATCGGTCCTGTATTACCGCTGGTGGTTTGGTTCAGCAGCCAAATCTGTTTTACACAAACTTGAGGTTTTCAAGGCAAAGGCTTGTCAGAGTACTTCCGTCTGTTCTACGCAGGTTGAAATGGGGGAGATGCCACTAAAATCGAGGGGTACGAAAGGCACTGAGGGGAAAATTTTGGATGGTTGGTAAGGGATGCGTGGGTTTAGCTGGGGTGGAGTTTTGCCCATCAGTGGTGAACATTCAGCTACCATACTGCCAGTTTTGGCCATCAGTGGTGAACATTCAACTACCATACTGCCAATTTTGCCTGTCAGTGGTGAACATTCAGCTACCATAATTTCAGTTTTATACACTGGAGGTGGATTTTTATCTGCTGGATCATCATTGCTTTACTAAAATATCCTGCTGTGTAAGTGGATGGAAATTGTAAACTGTTTAAGTCACTTTGGATAAAAGTGTCTGCTAAGCAACTAAATTGTGAACTGAGTGCAAGGCATAGAAAGGGGTCCCCTCCTGTGCTAAAAATCTTATGGAACTAGGCTTATAGCCGATTCCGGGCTTCTCAAGTCAAACATGCTGGACCAGCACCAGTTTTGCTTTTTAATGTTTGATAAACAAAAGGTTAAACAGGCTAGATATGAATAAGCTGCAATAACAAGGCCAACAATATTACACAAGCAATGCAGTTAAAAAAAAAGTAGAATGTAAATGGCACGTTTATTAACGAAGTTAATCCAGACACAAATATAGCCTAAACGGTTCAACTAAAGCAGTGCGCACATGTTAACTCATGGTGACACTGTTCCAAAACAATTAAACTATATGTTTAACAAACAAACAAACAAACAAAAGGCATATAAACCTTTCAATTAAATGCATAGTCCCCACATAAGAATAACCTTAAAAATCAATGGCTTTGTTCAGCGGTAATGGCCAGCAACTGTTATCTGAGTCAAATCACTTAATCTCCCGCCCTCACATGATGCCATGCAAATTTCATTGTCACTGGAGTTGTTAACAAGAAGAAACCATCGTTTCAGGGTTGACAAAACAGCCTCCACGTCAAAATTTATTTGAAATTATGTAGAAAGATATTGAAATGAGTTACGCAAATTTGGGGCAATGGAATGTGCAAAGACAAGTATGCTAGGCTACTGTGGAAAGTAAATTAATCACTCAACATGAAACAGATTTTGATTCTGCTTGTGACAATTTTATGATATGATAATGTCTTTGGGCACCCCTCTCATTGGCAGTGTTGCACCTCGATACCCATTGTGACTGCGCCAGTGGTCCCAGAGCGTGCAGGTGCCGTTGTTGTGCACTCACGACCAGGGCCTGCCAGCTAGTTATGTATTGATGGTCTTGACCCCACATACTTTGCTTTGCTCATCCAAAACCCGCCTTCCCTTCAGCCCCATGGGTTTTAGCAATACTAAAACGATAAAAGGCATATAACATATAACTCTCATCCTGTACAAGCATGATAACATTCATATTTTTTTTCGATAGTTACTATTAGGAGCTACTACAATTGCAATTGCAATTGCAGTTCCTTATGGGTTTAATAGAAATATCAAATAGCAGTTTATAATAGTTATGAAAATAGAATTTCAGCAGTTCTCACGTCATCCTCACTTTCTTTATCCTGAACTCTTATGGTCTGAGCCCCTGAATGCCTCTGACCCTGTATTGACCTATATTTACTTTCCAACTCGTAGCACATAGAAACAAAATGGCACATACACACATTAGGCAGTTCAGTAGTCAGGCCTACAGTTTAGTTACAGAGAGGTTTTCAGCACATCAATCACATTTTGGAGGTTTTCAGCTGCAAAACAATGAAAAACATATACGCAAAACACGTATCACATGCAAGCTTAATTGTATCCATAAGAACATCTTTGCAGGAGTTAGTACAATTATTGCTATTACACAACATTAGGATTGCAGCATCTTACGTCTCTCAGAAATAATAAATCACTTAGACATTAGCAATGAAAATACACTTAAACAGTTGAAATATCTGTTCTCCTCTTCAGCTCTGTCCTCTGTGTCATCCCAGTTCGGACAAGTTTGTTTTTGGTCACATAGCGAGAGAGAGATATTATGCCAATAAAGCACCTTAAATTGAAATTAAGAGAGAGAAGTGGGAAGGTATTTTGTTGTGTTCTAAACAATAGATAATTGACCTCTCTAAGTCATTGTCTTGTATAAAAGCCAAATTGGTGGCTTTCTTTCAAATCCTCGCAACCGATCATATGCCCACCCTACACACCCTTATCAATAAAGGCATCTGCCAAAAAAAGGAAAAGTTTTTGCTCATAGATTTTCAAGAACGATTTGATTCTATTTGGCACGCAGGGCATTATTACAAATGTATTCAAAGTTGTGTAGGGGGTAAAATAATATAGTAATAATAAAGGTATGTATGCAGAAACTATATAGAATAGAGCTATATCTACATAAATAAATTAGCCGTGCAATTGGATCGTTGCAACCCCTGAGAAATCTCTGCTCTATGCAGATGACCTGGTTCTGCTATCTCCCACAGAACAAGGGGTTCCAGTCTGGCTCTGCTTGAGGATCTGGAGGTCCTGTCTGTGCCATTTAAGGAACTGGCTGGTGCAATTTTAAATTGGTGTGAAAAACCACCAAGCCCACTCAATTGGCAGGATTCAGATTGAACTTAGAGGAAGAAAACAATGAGCTAAAATGAGTGCAGAGGCCTGTCAAAGGCTCCATTAACTATTCACGACAAAGATGGAAAGACCTGTTTGAATCCATGCATCAGTAATAAATAAAATATCAGAATCAGACTGTGGTAAAATGTTTTTTCCTCTAGCATATCCCTTGAAGCAACATTAAATGAATGACACAATTTTATGCTTTACATCCCTCGGTTTCCTCCTGGGCCTGGTGGAAGTGGTTTGAAAATGACCCTGTAGCCTGGCTTGTCTGGAGGCATCCTAATGTGTGTCCCTGCCTGGTCCTACGGCCTTGAATGATAACAGTGGCATCACAGAGGGCAATGCCTTCTGGGAAGGCGCTCAGGTTGAATCACTCTGATTCGTACCGGCAGCTGGTAATACAGAGCAGCGGTCTCTCGTTTCAATTCCTGTCTGTGCTGAATATCTAAACCAGCACCTGTGGGGCAGGGGGAGTCAAAGACAACACGAATGACCAGTGGCTTAGTTGTTTTACATAATGTGATTCAAACGAGAAAATGTGTCCGTATGAGACTGAAAGGTTTTGAGACATGATTGTTTTGAGATCACCTCAGCTTCCCCACAGAGAGGCATCACCTCACGGCTGTGGTTGCTGTGTTCTCTGAAACAGGGGCCGATGGGTTTCTTGGCTCACCTCTTGGTGGTAATCCCCATTGATTTAACATGTAGCTGAGCTATAAAATGAATACTTCAGCGCTTCAAGTGTGTTGTTTGACCAATTAAGAGTCCGCTGTATCCAAACTCCATAAGGCTTGATGGACTCCCGTTCTGTCGCCGGCGCTCAGGAAAATTATTTTTCAACGTGAGGCACCAGATGCTCTTGGCGGCAGGTGTGTCTGTGGTTATTGATGAGCAGAGTGGTTTGCAGAACAGACTAGCAGTGACCCCCAGGGATGTCCCTGCAACTGCCCATTTAACACTAAAGGAAGTAACAGAAAACTATTATATAGGAAAAAAACTAAATGCAACGATAGATATATTTAGGAGCATACATTAACAATAATTAGGTCCAGCTGGTGATGAAGTATTGAAATATATCTGCAAACAACGACTCAGGGGTCAAGCAGCATGGCAGCCAAAGAAACAGTCCGGACAATTATTGATACTCTAAATGCCGGTGTGACTTTAAAAATGGGATTGAGAAATTAAATATTAAAAAAGGGAGTGTTTAGTGATGAGGACAATGACGTTGAGTGGATTGTTGGTGTAGGGATTCTGTAAGGATTCTGACAGTTCAGTGTTAACAGACAGTTGGCAGAGATGGGTAGACCTATAGACTATTGAGAGTAATTCATAAAAGTGATAGACTTGCGTTAGTGTTTTTTAATCATTGATTTTCCACTGCTTGTATTGGAACAATAAGAATTTGAGGCACCATGCTGACCCATATAAGTTAGATTTTTTAAGCCAGTTTTGAAATTAAACATTTTAAATGCTATGAAATGAGTGAAGAAATTTAATTTTAAATTTAACAGTTAATTTCTTCAGTATTGCCATAGCTACAGTGTCAACCCACCAGAACTATCGTGTGTAGATATAAATACGGTGCTGGAGCAACGAGCAACAAGGGCACGATGTCTCGCGTCTTCCAACTTTACAATGCAGATACAGTACCAAAAAAATCGTGTTTCCGCTCGGTTTCGAACCGAGGACCTTTCGCGTGTGAGGCGAACGTGATAACCACTACACTACGGAAACCACACGCTCCCTGATTTGCGTTTACGAAACTAGTCACAATAAAAGAAATGGGTTTAGAACGTGAGGGTTATGTTAAATGTGAATCTCTGGTCTTTTTTTGGAGTGCTGCGTGTTACCTCACCAAAAATCATCGAAACTTCGATCATTTTTATTTGTCAAACATCGTTTACAAATTTAGACAGTAGTTGGGTTTTACATTACAACCAGATAAAGAAACAGAATGCATAAAATTTATCTAAAATAAAAAAACACATCTCCATACACAGGTACAGTAAAAGTCTATTTGTTCAAGCAATCTCATTGTCTATCAATACCATAAAATAAGTATCATCAAGATTTTCTAGAAAGTCATAAAAAACAGTAAGCAATGGTATTTGGACCAAAATATGTGAAGTTTGTCATTCATAAAATAGGTAATCTTTTCTAAGGCAAGGCATGAGGTCATCCCGTTTATCCGTTGAAACAGTCCAGGACATTCTTCTTTTTTTCCAAGATCGTGCAACTACACGTTTATCTTCCAATAAGCAAAGATGATTTTAAGATTTTAAGGATAAACATGCAATATACACAGCTAAGGGTCAAGATGGATTTCTTTTCCCATAATTTGGCTATTTATATTCAGTATTTTGACCCAGAAACAGCTCACTTTGGTGCACTCCCACATACAATGGAATAAAGTTCCCTTCTCTTGTTTACATTTATAACATACATCAGGAATATTAGGGTTAAAGTGATGTAACTTCACTGGAGTGATATATTGTCTACTCAGCCATTTACACTGAAGCAGTCTCAAGTGAGTTCTTATCGTTTGAGTTTGAGCTTTTAAGCATGTTGCTTGCCATTCGTTCTTGGTTATATCAACCTGCAGATCAGATCTCCATGCTTGAAGTCTGTCATGAAACGATTCTCTAGATTTGGCCACAAACTGTTTATATTACACAGATATTTGACCCTCACCTTTCAAATAGTTAAGTATAACAGTTTCCAAGGTAGAGAGAGGGGCTGGATTCCATATTTAATTTTAAAATAAATTATTGGAATGTACCATTGCTGGATATCAACATCAGTGATGTTTTCATTTCTACACTCATCTAAGCCTGTACAATGGACCTGCCATTTGGAATTTCTTTTCAGCACTATATTACTGTATGATTACTCACACTGATTTTGTCTGTCATGGTTGTTGTTGAATGCATCTGTTTACTTCATGTTAAAATTGTTGTGTTTGAGTGCATTGAAAAGAGGAGTGAGAATTCCATGTTAGATAGGTTCATGATGTCTTGAAGGTAAATTGAGGTTCATGATGTCTTGAAGGTATTCACATCACTCTATGTTTGGTGTTCAAGTCATGAAAGCCAGAGTAATATGCCCATAACACTAAAAGCCCCAGAGTTGTTAAGTTAATGCATGAAGTACATTTATGAAGTACATTTATGGGGTAATAAAGCCGGAGCAGAGGTAACAGGGTGCAGAGGTACGGCAGAGACACCGTTGTGTCTGTTCTGAGGCCTTGAGGTCAACACATTCAGTACATTCTGTGGGGGCGTGAGCTGTGTGCTGTAAAGTGGAGGTGTGTGGGAGATAAAATTATTTCTGTGTGCAATTGACGCGGAATAACAACGATATTGCAACACCACTGTCGTTCGCAACGAGCCCTGCTACACTGGTAGGCTCTCTGAGTGTGGGTGTGTGGGAGATACAATATCACGTATTCATATTGAGGGATTACATTTTGTATGTTTAACTCTTAAATCCAAAGTGGAAGAAATGAAAAGGGTTAGGGAACCTCGCAGCTGATCCAGCCCCTGAAGCAAGTTACCACGAAGAGATAAAGAGTAGCATCCTCTGGTGCTTGTGCTGAGGACTCTGTCTCTGTGATGTAAATATAGTTACAGGGGCTTAAGTTTTTATAACCAACCTTGATTTTACAATCACAGGAAGGGTTTTGGCCATTTCAAAAATGAAAATATAATTAAGTACTCTACAGGTACTGTTAAAAATCAGGGACTTCACAATAACAATTGTTATATATGCATGTGACAACAGGGAGGGCGCAGTAATGAAGATGAAGATGCTGATGGAATTAGGAGCTGTAGTGGATGTGTGGCGGGAGACGTTTGGAAAGGCAACGACTCCCTAGAGACGAAGACAAGATAATGATTAGTTCCTCCAGCTAATGACTTAGGGCTCTGGCTCACTGAGCTAACAGTCTTTGTCTATAAGGAGGTTGTGCCGACCGTAGTCCTGTAATCCTGGCAACACAAACTGTGTAAACAATACCTATCAAACTAGAGGCTATGCTGGGTGTGCTATAGTAAAGATCTAGAAGCACCAAGTAGTCTGAGAGAAACACTGTCAACCACTTATATGCCCATCTGGTCTGTCTCCAAGCCTGATGGATCATGGAGGCTACCCATTGATTACGTTAGCACATCCAATTCTTGCCGTCTTGGACATGGTTCCATAGTATCCCACAGAATAAACTGATATGTATTTCACAAAGTGATGGCCAATGCCCTAGTATCATTGCAGTGGGGGGGTACTGCAGTACACTGACAATCTGCTTATAGCAACAAATAAACAAAGGTCATGTGGGTGTACTGGTGTTTGAGCTGGAAACGCTGAGGAAGGCAGGATTCAAGGTCAACCCACAGAAAGCACAGATAAGGCATGCATTTGTTTTGATTTTTTTTACCTTGGGCACAAGATATCACAGGGAGACAGTTAACTGAAGACAGACAAAAAGCAATTGCAGAAATGCCTTGACTGGGGGATTTGAGAGGGGTCAGAAAGCTAATGGGGCTTTAAAACTAATGTAGAACGTAGAATCTAAGTTTTAGAAAGCCAATGTAAGATTTGTTGAAGGGCAGAAAGGGAGTCGCGGTATGGTTGAGTGGGGGGAAGCAATGTAAATACAATAATACAAATTAAATATAGATACATGTTAAAAAGGGCAGGAAAATACAATTACAAAAAAATAAAATATAAAAACATCAATATAAATAACGAGAATAGAATTAAATCAGGCTCTCGGGAAAAAGTTCTTCTAGTTGCTAAATTAAATCAACCCTCCGAAATGAAACCAGGAGGTTTTAGCTTTGATCGTAATTTATTCGAATCATAAGCAGCTGCATATTGAAATGGGTTATTCCCAGCAGCAGACAACATATTAGGGACTATTAAGCCAATCAAATTGCTGCAGTGAAGATTGTGAGAGGAGAAATGGGCAGAATTAGAAGCAACTTTATAGGTAAAATTCCCATTATCTAAAATTGGTAGGAGAGAGATTTGGTTAAGCAATTTGCTGGAGCTGTAAAGAAAGATTTATTTTGATAAAGATAGCCATGTCTATCCCAAAATTGAGATTGTATTTTTGTGATGTGGAGTTTAAAAGTAAGTGCGCTTTCTAGTCAAATGCACAGATACTCGTAGACACCTTCCTGCTCAACCATACCAAAAGTATCAATCCTGCATCCCTGCTTTAGGACTTGCAAGAATAGCATAATTTCATCTTAATAGGATAATAGCATCCTCTACCAAGTATCATGCTACACTTACGCAGCGGCATGAAGGAAAACAGACCAGTGGGCTACTTCTCAGCCCCCATCTGTGACGGAGCTGCATAAAGGTGTCATTGTGCTAGACTGTGCAGATTGGGTCTCCAAACCAACATATCCATTAGTTATGGCAGGACAGCTAGTGCTTCGCACTCCACACACTCCCATATATTTGCTAAATGTGTGGAAGTTTATAGCGGTGAAAGATGGGAGACTTGTGCAATGTGAAGTGCCCGCTGGCATGCTCTCCCCAGAAGACGGGGAGGAGCATCTGGTTCCTTTTGACATGGAAACAACAAATATTGGGCCAGTCTCTGAAAGTCACAAAACCCTGAGGGTGTGCTGTTTGTAGATGATAATATGCGGAGAACCACGCACAGAGAGGGCAGCAGTGCAAGACCATGATGAGATGGTGGCTCAAGGCTAGTTACATGGGAAGTGTTCCACACAGGTGGCATGCTAATAGCATTCGCACTGGCTTTGGAGATGGCAAGAGGAGGAACAGTCAATATAAGACAGGGGGTATGAATTTGGACTTTCAAGCAGTGTGGGAGAAGAGATGGCCATGTGACCATGGCAGGAGAACCAGTTAAAAAGACGTGGGGGCTTGCCCGGTGCCAGAGTGGCTGGAGATGGAGACACAGGCGGAGGCCGTTGTATGCCGTTCATTTAGGCATTTTGATGAATGAAACAATAAGTTAACCAAAACAGAAAAACTCCCTACGTTGGGGAAAACCAAAATAAAGCAGTTCTTTACTCATTTATCTCTATAGAAACTCAACACAACAAACAGGTTTTCTTTTTCATGCCGCCAAACACAAAAACCCAAGACTTCACCAATCTCTCTCCTAAACTCCCTCCCCTCACGCAGCCTTCGGTGGGGCTTTTAAAAGCCCTTTAATTGTTGGCACCTGAGTGCCGTTACCACTAGTGGTCCTTTTTAGGGGCGGACTTGAGGACGTGGCTCCCCGCTGCATGCCACAGATGCAGTACAGCAATTGATGGCAGCAGATAGGAAACCAAAAGTATCACCTGTTGTGGAAACACAAGGCCATAGAAGAGTAGCAGCGGGTTCGTTTCTGTGAGAAACCCAGAGGAGAAATACAGAGAGATGCCATTGTACCACCATGTACCGTAGCATAGACCAGGACGGGAAAATCTCGACCCGCCAGGCCACAGTGTCTGCGGGTTTTCTTTTTACTTCTCCATGGGTATCTGAGTTACAGCAGGGAACACCAACTGTGATAATTTGTAATCTAGATAATAATCTCAATTGATTGGAACTGCGGGTTCCGAGAACCAGGATTCCCCGCCCCTGACTTAGATCATCAGAAAAATGCCAATCGATCTATATAGGAATCAATGTAACACAGTTAAAGAAGACACAAAAAATCAATTCTACATCCAGCGTACATTGCCTCCTGGTGTCAGGGCCCTGAATGTTGCTTGTAGGTGACCAACACAAAATCAATAGGATCAACAGATGACACACAATACACAAGCGCTAGC
This sequence comes from Hiodon tergisus, assembly GCA_025775045.1. Lineage (NCBI taxonomy): Eukaryota > Metazoa > Chordata > Actinopteri > Hiodontiformes > Hiodontidae > Hiodon > Hiodon tergisus. Next base: position 38,216 of record JAOVYW010000603.1, on the reverse strand, counting down.
CAAGAACATTTAAGAATGCTTTTCGATTGCATTGCATTTAGCCCTTTGAAAAAGAGGCAAATTGTATTTTTCCCTCCAACGAATCCCTCTCACTGCATGGAGAGAGGCAGAGTGAAAAGGGAGAATGATACATTGGCTCAGGTTTCATTGCATTATTCATTGATTGCCTCCTTGTATTGTAGAACCCTACCAGCTGAGCAGCTGCTAACGCAGAACCAGTGCTTATCTATTCAAAGTTCGTCTCGACCATTTACTGCAAATAGCATTGAGACCAACGAAATATAAGGATGATGGATGGCTGTAATTGAAGGCAGATTTCTTTAATAATGCAGGAGAGGAAGGCTCTAAATTTTTCTAAAATCACATCATTAGTGGTCAGAGAGGGGGAATTCTTTACACTCAGGGCTCATTAGATCACTGTTAGCTACGGGGGCGCTATTGATAGCACTTTCCTTTCCCAAAAAGAGAACCTTCACAAGTCACAGAACAGGCAACACTATAGCATTAGATGGGACAAATGTATATGATGACAGTTTCTTATGCCCCTGAAGACGCAATTATCTTGTTGAGAGGAAAGTCCCCAGCTCAGGGATCCAATCAAACTTTTCACTGGCTCCAGGGGTGACATCACTTTCTGTGGCAACTTCCTTCATGGCTACAAGTATACCAACTGCCTTAAAACCTTAAAAAGAAACCCACTAGTTTCCATACATCCCTACACTGAAATAATCACACTCAGATCATAGATCATTCCTCCACAACACATATTATTCCCTCATGCAGCTGACATAGAGAGAACAAATTACGATGAGTGGACAACTGTCCAATCATATGCAGGATACAGAATAAATTAAGGGAACTGAAGGGTACAACAGCAGCACAGAGATTTGAACCGGCAAAATTCTTCTTATGCAGCTAATGAGTGATCCACTGGGCCAGGCAGTATCTCAGTACTTTTCCATTTACCATCTAATTTGATTTATTATTGAGGTCTTGCACAGATGCCAGATCAGAAGATCATCTGTGAACTTACACACAGGAGTGGACTACAGTGCACATGGCCCAGTACTATATCCGACCACCTGACACGGACCAACCCTTGCTCACTTCAACACGTTCATGGGCCAAATGTAATATTCACTGTGATTTGGCATCCTCCTTCTTTCTCTGAACCACCCCAGGAAAGGAGTGATAACATGTTTTAAATTCTCCCATAAAATTACACAAAAGCATCTTTTTTCACCAAAGCATCAATGTTATTTCAACACATCATTATCGGGATTGTTTTGAGCAGTGTGGGAAAGAGCTAATAAAGACAGAACAAGGGCTACTTCTGTTTTGAGAGAGAACAAATGGTGCTGATGAGACTGGTATGATTCAGTATAAATGAGCAAGAAAATTACCACTGTCAGAGGCAGCACCGATGGCTAGTCTCTACACAAGCAGTCGTTATTTTCAGCCAAAGGTGTTTTAAAAACGTATTTATGATGATAATCATGGCATTCAAAACAAAGTCAATAATTCAACAAAAGTTATCAAATGAAATAATGCAAATGAGACACATAACCCTGGAGGCTGGAACACAGCAAAAAAAAATAATAATGTGTGCATAGTTAAGACATCTCATTATTTAATATAATATTGAATAATGTTTCATGAAATCTATAATTCAACAGACTCAGCCAATAGTACCCTCTGGTGGTTAATCAGGGGCACTGCGAAATTGGCTGCTCACCGGTAGCACATTAACGCAGCGCGCAGCTGACGAAGCCTCGGATTCCGAAGCCTCACACACCAAAGAGCCAGGTAAACAGCCCGAGACTCTTCTCAGGGCAGCGCCTAACCCAAAAACCTGAACCTTATTCCCTGGCCACTCTATTCTGAATGTGTGCTGCACCAGCCCTGTTTAAGCCTGGGCTGACGATGCAATGATGCCCAAGCTTGCCGAAAGTAACAAAACAAAATTATGTCTCCAAGCTCTTGAGACCAGTTCAAATTAGAATTTAAATAATTTAACTTAAGTGATGGCGTAAAGTAAGCATACTGTGGACTGAAAAGTTGGTTTAATTAGTATTACATGGAAGGGTGAAAATAAAGTATTGTGGCCCAAAAATCTTTGGAAATAAAATTGTAAATAAAACCCCCTTGTTAAATATCAATCATCACCAAAAGTCTGAGTTTCCTGATTTTAAGGTTAAACACTTCAGACATTCAGACATTAATTTAGTAAATGATTCAAATTTGATGGACAGTTTTACAATGTTTTCCCTATGTTTGTACTGTTCTTAAGGCTGCATTACAACATAGAAACGTAAACTATTACTGAATAAAATGTAATTTTATTACCTGCAAACCCCAACACAACTGGGCAGCAACATGTTCAAGTAAAGATTAAACTCCTCAGGAATGACGCGCTCGCACAAAGAAGAAAACATGTCTGGCAGAAGACAAGGCGGTACAAAATCTTACCCGCATGTAACAAACATGCTTTTGATTCAGACCAACGACAAAAACATGCATTTAAAAATGTAATAGGTTGAATATGCCCTGTGTTGCATAATGCTGCATAAGCTTCCAAGCACATATTTATGCTTGAGAGTAAGAAACAGGAAGCTTTTAAAACAAAGGTTGACCTGAGTGTGCTGAAGTTAGGGGGAGGATGACTGATGCTGAGTCCTCCAACAAGTCTCACAAATAGCGTGACTGTCCCAGACATTGCCGGCGACCAACCCATTCAGGTAAGTGGTCCGTAATAGTGGTTGGCAAAATATCACCTAATCAAAGACTCAAAGACTCCATTAACCGCGTTCGCTACAATGATGGAAAGACCTGTTTGAATCCATGCATCTTTACACGAATAACAGATCAGACTGTGGTGAAACGGAAAGAAAAGCCTTTATTGTTTTTACCCCAGGCACATCCCTTGAAGCAACATTAAATGAATGACACAATTTTATGCTTTACATCCCTCGGTTTCCTCCTGGGCCTGGTGGAAGTGGTTTGAAAATGACCCTGTAGCCTGGCTTGTCTGGAGGCATCCTAATGTGTGTCCCTGCCTGGTCCTACGGCCTTGAATGATAACAGTGGCATCACAGAGGGCAATGCCTTCTGGGAAGGCGCTCAGGTTGAATCACTCTGATTCGTACCGGCAGCTGGTAATACAGAGCAGCGGTCTCTCGTTTCAATTCCTGTCTGTGCTGAATATCTAAACCAGCACCTGTGGGGCAGGGGGAGTCAAAGACAACACGAATGACCAGTGGCTTAGTTGTTTTACATAATGTGATTCAAACGAGAAAATGTGTCCGTATGAGACTGAAAGGTTTTGAGACATGATTGTTTTGAGATCACCTCAGCCATACTGCAGCTTCCCCACTGAGAGGCATCACCTCACGGCTGTGGTTGCTGTGTTCTCTGAAACAGGGGCCGATGGGTTTCTTGGCTCACCTCTTAATGTGGTAATCCCCATTGAGTTGAGCATGTAGTTGAGCTAACAAATGTGTTCCAAGTCAGCCATAGCTCAGCTGTTATCCAAACTCCACGAGGCTTGATGGATAATTGGGTACATGAGCAATCGATCTTCTTTGGAGAGAGCTGCATTTAATTTCTGACAGGTAGGTTTGGACCAGTTCCACAGATTAGATGAACAAGCCAATGCGCCTCTGTGGAGCCATGTCCCTCACCCTTCCCTGGCGCCTTCCCCACAAGCCTGCACCTCGGCCCCTGTTGTGAAAACAGCCGCCCTCCCCTCCCGTTCTGTCGCCGGCGCTCAGGAAAATTATTTTTCAACGTGAGGCACCAGATGCCCTTGGCAGCAGGTGTGTCTGTGGTTATTGATGAGTAGAGTGGTTTGCAGAACAGACTAGCACTGACCCCCAGGGATGTCCCTGCAAGTGCACCTTTAGCACAAAAGGAAGAAACAAAAAACTATTCTATAGGAAAAAAACTAAATGCAATGATAGATATATTTAGGAGCATATATGAACAATAATTAGGGCCAGCTGGTGGTGCAGTGGAAATCCCAGGTGAGTCACTGTTGTTGTACTGGAATTATCCAGTTGCATAAACACATAAATCTGTATGTTGCTTTGGATGAGAGTAAAATATATAATAATTAAAAAATGTTGCCGATATTAGGAAGAGTTCAAAAGGACTGCATGTGTCACAATAACCTCTGAGAGGGGTTAGGGTCTAGAAGGGGTCCACTGGATTGCGGTCTCACATGGACCAAATTGTAGACTCATCTTCTTATATGAATGGTTAGTTGTTGGGAAGACTGCGGACGGCAACATGGGCTGTGAGCTGAAGTGATTTTGCCTATTAGAGTCCCTCCTGAGAGGGCAGTAATGCTGTCCTGTGACAAAAATGCACAGCGTGCCAGAAAAACGCTCCCCTAACGTCACTGTAGTGCTGTGTTTGACAGTTGGGAGCAGAAACTCCGGGCTCCGCCTCCTTTAGACATCAACACGCCCCTGTGGTCAATGGTTGACTTGTTGGACCAAGCCACATTCCACAACAGCTCCACTAAAGTCATTCATTCCTTAGTAACATCAGAGGTACAAGCAGGAGCGCTCTGCTGTTATGAGCAGTTTTGTAATTCCCCCCTGACCATTACCAAAGATGCAAGATAGTCACGTCCCATGTTACACTCAGAATTGAGAAGACACAGTAAGGTGTAAGACACTGTGTTAAACCATGATTTTGTGTCTTTCCTTTGACTTTGTCTTGGTGGAGGCAAAACATTTTGAGCCTGATAAGAATTTCTTTGCTTAGAAATTTCCCCCCTGCTTGATTAGTCAAGGTATGTTTAATATCTCCAGTTTGGTATGATTTGGTATGCTTGTATTTGGATGACGTACACAAGAATATAAGCGTTTCAGTAACACTCTATCTAGTACAAAGGATCAAAGCTAGTGTGTTATTGGGCCTTGGCTCAGTATTGGCTTACTAAACTAAAAAAAAAAAAAATGGCACTGCAAGCTGAAAAATAAAATAAAAATGATAATTGATAGCCGCCTGTTAAGATGATGGCTGCCCTTATATAAAGCTTTCTATCTGCTGACGACCTGCTCTTCTGACAGTTTTTTCTACAGCAGCGTGCAATTTATCTGCTGTGGAGGATTAATGGATCGGAAATCTGACAATGATTTCAGTCGAGAAGGAGCCTAGTCACACAACTGCCTGCGTACATCATTCCAAATAATTACTTCACAATAAGTTTTTGCGTACGTGGGATAATGATAAATGCATTTGAAATAAATATGAATCCCGGATGCATGCTTTAAACCATTGTTGAACTGAAATGTCTATGACAAACTGCGTATCTGCTTTTGCAAAGAAATAGGTGGTTGCACAGTTTGGGATTAAAAACCAGGAAGTGTGAAGGTGGGGGAGCAGTTAAACTGCTGCCCTGAGCAATGTAAATTCTGCGTACTATTTTTGGATCAAATAAATACCTAAATACCAAAATACATTTTGTCAATGTAATACGTACTATTGAATGTTAATGTGCTTTCTTTAATAACTACTGAAACTATACTCTCTCTTTATTTTTGCTATTGTAATAAGTAATCTTATTATAAGCTATAAGACACTGATATCCTATAAAATGTAAGAATCTGTGAATAAAACAGTCGGGAATGTGTTGGATGTTTACCTAAGTGGAATGGTTTGCATAATTATTGGACGACGTAGTTCTATACTTTTCATAGAACAAACACAGGGGTTCATGCACAACCAGACCCTTTGGTCTCACGGAGACATGGGTGATTGGGAGACTTCTTAGCAGTGCTAGGCGATTTGTAAAGTAGGGAATGTGAATTTTGCTAATGAACGATGGACATCTTGTCTCGGTAGTTTAAACACTGTTCTACCCTCTCACAAAGAATTCACATTTCCAGAAATGAGCAAAAAAGAAATAGATACAATAAATAAATAATTTGATAGATTAATTGTAATCATGGAGGGCAAAAGTAATGAATGCTGGTTAGCGAAGAGTAGAATTAAAATGAGATATCAAGGGGAAGAATGCATGTTGCATGTTATTTGACAAGATGCACATTCTGCATGTGAACACTTATATCTATCTTTACAAATCATGCTGTGCAGAGGCACAATTTATCAAACCACTGGAGGTCAGTGGGTCAAGTGACTGGAAGTTCTTTAATTAAAGTACACCCTGCCCCGTGCCCTCGCAGTCATCCATCAGGCCACAGACGGACGCTTTGAGGGGGCAGCATTTGAGGAATAAATTCCACCTCTCCCCTGCAATGATGCTATGGAGTGACTCGTATTTAAGGCTGTAATATTCACGCTCATCTTCGGCTGATAAAGAGCCCAGCCACTAGCTGCATGCATTTGCTCAGGCAAACCGCCAGACAACTTATTTAAAAAAAAGATGGATAAGCAAGCAGCCTATGCTAAAATTCAGAACTTTCTTTTGCTATTTAATCACTGTTGTGTTTTATTATCATATTTAGCTCTGCCCATGAGCTTGGTCATTTTGTTGTGTTTGGGGATATTTCCCAGACTCGGTCTAGACCTGATCGAGATGTCTGGGTTTTCTACCTCCGCACACTGTGCACTGAACACATAAAAAAATGCATGGAAAGAATAACATCAGAATTACAAATGAAATCACGGCACTTTTTAAAAAGCATTTTACGGCAAATAATTAACGTTTTGCCTGATTCAGAGCGTTAGAAACGAAACAGAGGGCCATGTACTGGACTCCCTCTGGTCTTCTCCAGCCCAATCCAAAGGCAACACCAGCTTCTTTGCAGCTACAGTTTTCTGGAGGACGCCGCTGTGAGCACACACTCATCTACATCGCAGGATGGGTGTCAGACGGGTGGGATCCTGCGTCAGGATTCAATTTCAGCCCACATAGAATCCCCCGAGAGAGAAGACCGCCTGGGATTGCTGTCCCTCTCTGTCGAAAACCACATAACCATGGAAACGTGGGGCGCTTTCTCTCTCTCCTGTAGTAAACGTGGGGAGCTTTCTCTCTCTCCTGTCGCGTAGATGTTGCTGTTTGTGGTCACAGGGCAGCGAGCGTGACCCCACGCTTGATTCCAGTTTTCCAACCAGGGCTTTCTCCATCTGAGATCAGTTCAGATCTCCGGGGTGTCATTGGCCTTTCTGTCTCCTAACCACACTGTCATATCCATTTAACGTAAATCAGATTAATCACATTTCACTATTCAAGTAGCATTAATAAAGCTTAATCTAATTGACATGCAGGAAAGAAAAGCTATCCTTGGTATAGTGATAATCCATCTGTCATTAATCATTTTGTTCACTTTATTAGAAATGAATGAATAGAAAAATTAAATTTTGTGTACCCATTTAAAACTTTTTATTATTCACCGTATAGCCTGTATAATATTTTCTTGTATTGTTGAGACAAAAACTTTAAAGACCCCTTATAGTTGATGTATACATGTCAACGCTGTAGCACCATGGAATTCAACTTCAAAACTTCAAATTCAAAGTTAAGCCCTGGTCACACACCCGATGGGATCATAACAGTGTCCTGCTCTGCGATGCAATTTGACATGATCAGGCGGTCGACTTCAAGCCAGCCTTCACTCTCTTCATACGCACTTTGCGAACGAGCGGCTATTCAAACCCCCCACAGAGAAGCTGCTTTGAAAAAACGTTTTCCCTCTCACTTCATCAAGTTTTTAAAAATATATTTTTTACTTTTTATTGTGTTAATAAGTATCCTCAGCCAGTGATTTGTTATTTAAAGCTTTAAACATACTGTGACCGTCTGAAGTGCTTTGCAGAAGAAAGAGCTTCATTGGTCTCCATCATAAAGGTGCAACAACGTTGTGGAGTTGTGAATGAAATTATCCTTTAGAAAGAGTTTTAAAAACAAGGTAATTATTTGGAGATGCAGGGTTGTTTATTTCTCTTTTATGTCATTTAAGTATATTTGTCAATCTATCCTGTTAACACCATGGTGAAGAAAAGGATGAACACTTTTTTCTATAATTTAATTACATAATCTACCAACCCTGTATGCCCTGCCTCAGAACCTCCTGTTGCTCATCAGCAGGATGCAAAACAAGAATAATCGCCTCTGATGCATCAGCATGGCGTGTTTCAGCGTGTGGTGTATCAGTGTGGCCTGTCTCAGCGTGGCTTGTCTCAGCGGGGCTTGTCTCAGCATGGCATGGATCAGCGTGTTGTGCATCAGCGCGGAGTGTATCAGTGTGGCCTGTCTCAGCGTGGCTTGTCTCAGCGTGGCGTGTATCAGTGTGGCCTGTCTCAGCGTGGCGTGTATCAGTGTGGCATGGATCAGCATGTTGTGCATCAGCGCGGAGTGTATCAGTGTGGCCTG